>JAULBV010263923.1:0-10994 GCA_032358295.1 Pterothamnion heteromorphum | reverse complement strand
GGTTTGATCGGCATGGCGCTCACCACCTGATCCTGATCCGCGCGAAGATCGAACTCTGGCCCGGCATCCGCAGCACCTCGTAGCCGCCGCGCTTGAGTACCGTGAGCACTTCGCCGTCGCTGAGTAGGATGAGGCTCGCCAGCGGCGAAGTCGGCTTATCCTCGATGATCACCTCGCGCTTGCCGGACTTGGCAGCGTCGCGGATGATCTGCTCGATCTCGCCGATGTGGTCGTCAATGCCGATGCCGGCCAATTTGCGGGCCTCGGATGCAGACATGATCTCTAGCATGTCGTCCTCTCAGAAGATGCTCTGGTGCTCGCGCAGCCCAGTGCCGTTGCAGTAGTCGCACTCGACCTGGCCGTACTCGTCAACGTCGTCGTTCAGCGGATCGTCTTCGTCGTGGAAGCCCGAGCCGGCGCAGCGCGTGCAGAACATCTCGTCGTCGTCCTCGGGGTCGTACCACTCGTCATGCGCGCCGCTGTACAGCGCCCACAGCGCCAGCGTGCGCTTGGTGCGCGCGTCGTGGCGGCGCTTGATGCTGCGGAGGTTCACAGTTCAACCTGCCGCGTGCAGAGGAACAGCGACTGGCCGACATCGAAGCCGGCCTTGCGCAAGCCGTCGTAGCGAGCCTTGGCGACCTTGGCCTTGAAGTGGATGAGTTCCACTTGCGCGGCCCAGTTGTCGAGCACCAAGCGCATGGCTTTCGCCATCTCGACGCGCTGCTTCTCGTCTTCGTCTTCGGTGCTCATTGCCCTTCCTTCACGATGTACAACTTGTACTTGCCCTCTGGCAGCGCCAGGCCGGCGCCTTTGGCGGCAAAGATGAACCCATTGCGCGCCGTCTTCGTCATGTTTGCGACGTGTACATGTCCTTCGGACGTGTTCGTTTTCGGCGCGTATTTCGACACGTTGGGCGCAACAGGCATCGGCATCCAGCGCGTCACCTCCTGCGCGTCACCAATCTGCCCTGCGCCGGAATCGAAGTACCCGCCGTTTGGCGCATCTGCATCCTTGCGCCACCAGCAGAAATCGGCCTGCGACACGTCGTGTGCGCGGCCAGAACCGCCGCCATCAACCGCGCTCCACCGTTCTGCTGACACCCATCCGATGAACACAGATCCATCCTTCGGAGCAGTCTCGATAGGCCGCCACCACGCCGACTCAACTGCGGCACTGGCCGCGTCAATTGGGATATCGGACGACATCATTGCCCCCTCTTCGCGGCGCGCTCGGCAATCGCGGCATCGATGGCTTCCTCTTCCGTCTTGCCGTAGCCCTCGCAACTGCTGCCATTCACCATGGCGGGCTTTCTCAGCACCCAGTAGTTCCCGACCGGCGCGTCTGGCGGCTTGCAGAAGTGGCACCACAGCAGGCCTTCAAACGCGAGCCAATCGCGCAGCCAGTGATAGCGATCCGCGTCGGCCTTGAGCGCCTTGTCCTGCGTGATCGGCGGCGGCGCCTCAAGCGCTTTCACCGCTTCATCGAGCAGCGCCGCGATGTCGGACGCGCCTTCGTTGGAGCACAAGTCGCCCTCGTCGCGCAGGCGCTGGATCAGATCGGTGTGGTCGGCCATCACGCCGCACCTCCCAACTTGGCGATCACGGCGGCCTCGATGGCGCGGGCCACGCGCAAGTCGTAGTCGTGCAGTTCAGTCGGCGATGCAGGCGCAATGTATTGCGTTGCGATTCCGATCTCCGCATCCGTCAGCACCGACGCGCCGTTCAGCGCCGCAGCCGCTTCGCGCGCCCGCTGCATCGCATCAGGCTTGCCGGCCAGCGCCTTACTCAACCGGCCACCGTCCGGTTCGTCCTGCATGAGAACTGGCGCGGTCAGAGGCATCATGGCGCGCACGCGCTTTGCAAAGCACCCGTCACGCTTGCAAACGTGCGGGGTCGCGCACTGCGCGCACTCGGCTGCCTGCTGGGGCTGCGCGGCCACTCGCACTTGCTCCGCCGAGTAGTGATCGCACTTGCCACGCAAGCGGCAGACATCGGGCGTGAAGCACGCCTCGCACTCAGTGATAGTCGCCACCGGCTGCGCGGCCTGCCGTGACTGCGCGGCGACGACAGCATCCGCATATCGCAGTGCGTACTGATGCACCTGCATCGCGTCGTAGCGAGTGAGTCCATCCAGCGTGACGTATCCCTTCGGCAGCGGCGGGAACGCCACCGGCTTCAGTTCTTCGCTCATGTTCTCCACCTCAGATGCCATGACTCGCAGCCGCAGCCCAGGTGCTGGCCGGATCGAGGTATTGGCCGTACTTCTGACCAGAGAACACTGCCGGCGGCACTTCAGTCGGCCCGACTTGATAACGCGGGTCGTGCGTACCACCGCCGCAGTCAGTCTTCTTCGCCTTGCTCTCGTCGACAGCGCTGGATGCGAATCGCTCTGCTGCCGACACCTTCTGCTTCTGCTTCTGCGGCTTCGGATTGCGCACGGGCTGCAGTGGTTCGGCGATGAACGACTCATCTCCGCGCGATACGCCGAGATGCCATTCGTCGCGCAACGATTCCGTCTTGAACCACCGCAGACGCAGGCCGTGCCGCTTGGCGCGGAAGATGCGCCCCTGCACCGTCAGGTCGTAGAGCCGGTTGTTCGCCGTCGCGGTCTGCATTGCGAACTTCGCTTTGACATCAGCGCAAGAGACGCCGTTCTTGTTGTTCGCCATCGCCTCGATCTGCATGTAGATGGAATGCGATGACACTGACCTTGGTGTGACCTTCACTTCGGCAGGCTTCAGATCCTCTGCCGCAAGCCACGCTGCGCAGGCGCCCTTGTCCGAGAAGAATCGCAAGTGCTGTCTGCCGGACTTGGCGCGGAAGAGCCGGCCTTGCTGCTCCAATCGCCGGACATATGAGCCGGCGGAGTCGTTGTCGCGCCCAACGAAGACGGCGATCTCTGCGCATGTGGCGCCTTGCGACCGACTGGTGAACGCGACGATCTGGTCAAACATGCTCATTGCGGCATCCACTCATTTGTGTAGTGGCGCGTTGTGTGGGTATTCCCTGATTGCGCGTGTAACAGGCGCACATTTGGCGCATGACCACCGCAGGGTTCACCGTGAAGAGAAAAGGCTCAACGGATTAACGTGTGGAAGCGGGGTCATGGCTTGGAAGTGGCGCTGTGTGGAATTGGATGCCGTGGGCGGCCCACCAGCACATCCTGGCCCGCGTCAGTCACGCGGTACACCGGGTCGCCGCCGGACAGCGGGCCGGCGCTGCGCTTCGTCATCAGCCCGGCCGCCACCAGCGCCTCACAGTCGGCGTAATCATTGCTGCCGGGGCCGGTCACGAAATGGTTGCGCCAGCCAGCGGTACGGCCTCGCCCGACGCCCAGCGCGTGGCGCAGGATGTCGCGTTGAGCCTCAGTGATATTCGTCATCGTCGTCGATCCATTGGTGGCACAGGCATGTGCAGGTCTCGCCGTAGTGGTCCATGCCGTAGCGGATTGCGGCGCACTGCACCGAGTCACGATCCACGCACGCGCAACCGTAGGTGCCACGCGGGCCGCTCGTGTCTTTTGCTTCCTCCTGGCTTTCCACACGAATTTCCGTTTTCTGGCTGTCGTTCATGGTTGTCACTTCCACACGTTATTCCGCAGAGCCAGAGAAAAGGCCTGGAGCCGCAGCCCCAGGCCAACCGCGTCCACCAATGCCGCGACGGACAGATCGCGGGCGGCCATCACCTCTGTGGCCATGGATGGCGCGGGCAGGAGTTGCATGTCGGTGAGCGCTTGGCTCAAGCCGTTGCTGTCTTGCGGGTTTGCTTCGGCGCGTCGGGCCGGCTGCGCAATTCAGGCCAGATGGCGCGCCAGTCGTCGCGCAAGTGCCAGCGCATGACGCGGCCGAACGTGGCGGCCTCGATCGTGACGCAGGTGATTGGCGAGACGCGCTTGCCCTCACTCTTGCAGTTGCGTAAATGCCCCAGCGATGTGCCGCATGCTGTCGCGAAGGCTTCGCGCGCTGCGAGATCGGGGAGCGTCTTCAGGTATGCAAAGAGTTCATCCATGCGGCACATGCTACACCACTGGGTGACGTTGTTGCAACCTGTGTTTTCATGCCGCGGTGACTTCAGCCCGCTTTCATTTGCGTTGGTTCGCGAAAAAAAGAATGTCCGACTTCACCGTGGGGTGTTGACTTCATATGCACCGCGTGGTGTACTTGTCTCAGACCAACACACGGGAGCGCCGAGATGATGTCAGACGAAGAACTCCGCATTGCAATCGCGGCAGTGTTCGCGGTCGATGCAGCGTCGCTGGAGGCCTGGGCCGCCTTCATCGCCGGCATCCCGATGTTCTGGCTCGATGCGAGGCCGGCATGAGCAAGTCCAAGGCAAAAGCAAAGTCCGCACAGTCGGAACGCCCACCCGTCATCGAGGCCATCAAGGGCTTCGACAAGAACCTGAAGTGCCGCGACTTCCAGTTCGCAATTGGCGAGACGTACACGCACGCCGGCGCCGTCAAGGCTTGCGCTTCAGGGTTCCACGCCTGCGAAAACCCAATCGACGTGTTCTCGTACTACGAGCCCGGCATAAGCCGGTTTGCAGTCGTCGAGATGGCCGGTGAGTTCAGCCGTGAGGAAGACGCCGACTCGAAGGTTGCTGCCGCGTCGATCACGATCAAGGCCGAGTTGACGATTCCCGAGGTGATCGGCAGAGCGTTTGCATGGATTGTGGCGCACTGCTCGCCGGCCGATTCGTCGCATACCACCGGGGACAGCTCGGCCAGCAGCGCCACCGGGTACAGATCGGCCAGCAGCGCCACCGGGTACAGATCGGCCAGCAGCGCCACCGGGGACAGATCGGCCAGCAGCGCCACCGGCGTCGCGGCAGTCGCGATGAACATCGGCTATGAAGGAAAAGCGAAGGCCAGCGAAGGCGCAGCCATCGTGCTCTGCGCCCACAACACGGATGGCACGCTGCGCCACATCCGCGCCAGCAAGATCGGCGACAACGGCGTCAAGCCGGATACGTGGTACGCGTTGAGCCAAGACGGCGAATTCGTGGAGGTTAAATGAACAGCGACATTGAGCCGATCGGCCCGTCCTTCGAGTGGTTCCTGTACGGCGCGGGCTTTGTCTTCGCGATGGCCGCTTCTGCGCTGTGGCCGATGGGGTTCGCGCCATGAGCGCCGAGATGCAAGTCCTGCCGGTGCGGAAATTCCGCATCGTCAACGACTGGACGCGGACGATCTTGTTCTCAACCCAGGATCTCGATGAAGCCGTTGAGCGCGCGGAAGAACTGCGCAACGCCAACACGCACGACGAGATCACGATCTTGGCCGAGGTGGACGCATGAACGCGCGCCGCACCGAGCCCAGCGCGGCGCTGATCCCGGCCGACGGACAGAAGCGCCTTGAGAAGTACCGAGACGCGGCGTCCACCGACATCCGCAAGACGTTCGCAGAGTGGCTGGCGAAGCAAAAGCCGGCATCCAGGGTCAAGTTGTCAGTCGCAAGGAGCAAGCCATGAATCAAGGCCTCACCGTTGCCGATCTGGACTCGCACATCCGCTGGAAGCAGGCGCCGTTGCCCGCCGAGGCGTGCAGCGAACTCGGCGCCGACGCTGACGACGAGCAGCCCACCAGCGCGCAGTGGCGCGTGCTGATCGCGATCTGCATCGGCGCGTGGCCGATCCCCATCCTGGCGATGACGATCGCCGCAGGAGTTGCGTCATGGCCAAACTGATGGAAACCGTCTTCATCAAGTCCGAGCCCAAGGTCGACGCGGCTGAAGCGACGCCGCTCGAAGGCCCGTTCACCGAGTCCGGGTGGGGCCTATGGGACGAAGCCGTCGCGAAGCTCGATGAGCAGATCGCGGCGCAGAACCAACCCGCCGGAAAGCAGGACGACGCTGCCGGCAAGTGAGTCAACGGGCCACCAATCCCGCTAGTAGGGAATGACTGTGAAGAAGTCGGTGGCCCACCTTCAACGGGGCGGCTTTTCTTAACTGTGTCGGGTCCAGGCTTCATCGAGCCGGCCGCCCCACCCTAAACCGAGAGAGACGATGAACGCATTGGTCAAGAAGGAGGGCGGCGCGCTTGCGCTGCCGGAAGCCGAACTGCTGCAAGTGCTGCAGTCGAGCCTCTACCCAGGCGCTTCGCCGGCCAGCATCAAGATGGCGATCGGGTACTGCAAGGCGGCAGGCCTGGACCCGATGCAGAAACCCGTTCACTTGGTCCCGATGTGGGACTCCAAGGCCGGGCAGATGCGCGACGTTGTGATGCCGGGCGTTGGCCTGTATCGCACGCAAGCCGCACGCACCGGATGCGCAGGCATCTCTGAGCCCGACTTCGGCCCCGACAAGACGGAAACGATCGGCGGCGTCGAGGTCACGTTCCCGACGTGGTGCCGCGTGACCGTGAAGCGCCGCCAAGCCAATGGCTCGGTGGACGAGTTCACGGCGCGCCGAGCGCGGCCACATAGTTGTCGTTGTCCGTCTTCGTCCGAGACGCCTGCTCCTGCGCGCGCGCCAGTTGCAGCGCCTGCTCCGCAGCCTTGCGCTCTTCGCCGGTCAGGCGCTCCATCGAAGTCGTCAGCGCGTTGATGCGCTTCTCGACTTCGCCCAGGCTGGATGCTGCGGCCAGGTTCTTCTCGAAGCCCTTGAACAGTTCGACGTTCTGAAGTTGCGCGGCCTCACCGCGCAGCTTCGTCATCGTCGCGACAAGCTGGTTCGCAAGCACCTCGTTGACGCCCTTGGCGGCCAACTGGAACTTGTATAGCTGCTCCGGCGAGAGCGAGCGCGCCACTTCGTTTCCGAAGTCAACCAACGCCTGCTTGTCCTGCTTGGCGAGCTTCCCGATGTTGGAGATGTCGACGCCGGCCAGCGACTGAACGATATTGGCGACCTTCGACGTGATGACCTTCTCACCACGCTCGGCAGCCTGGATTGCGCTGCCGATAGCCGCGACGAAGCCTTCAGCGTCGCCGCCGATCAGGATTGTCGAACCACCAACGACTTCTTCAGTCATGCTCAGTCCTTGGTGTGCATCGCGGCCAAAGCAGCGAGTTCAATGATGCGGAGGTTCATGAAGACGTCCTTGCGCTGCGTGCGGCGCGTTCCGGTCACTCGCCAGACTTCCGGCAGCGCGCTGTAGTCGAGTCCGGTGTAGCCGTTCATGCCGGTGCGCCACTGCGTTTGCATCGCCATGAAGACGATGACCGCTTGGCGGTTCTCGGGCCACACCGCAACCGGCGGGCGCTCAAAGTCGGCGTCATCGAAGCCCCATGCCTTCATGGCCTCGCGCTCTTTCTCATCGGGCGCCTTCTCGTAGAGGCGGCGCCCGATCGCCGTCAGTTTCCCAAGCGGCCTTCAGTCATGCTGACGAAGTAGTCGTCGCCGATCGCCTTCGGTGCCGCGGTGTAGAGCGAGAAGAACTTGCTCAGGTTCGTGGCGTTGAACTCGCTGTCGAGGTTCCAGTCCGTCGCGATGTCCATCGTCGCCGCAACGTCGGTGGCAATCGCCTCGGGCACGCCTTCGACCAACTTCGGCTCGGGCGGCATGTACGTGCGGCCAGCCTTCTCGTCGGCTTCGCGCCGCACCTTCTCCTGCTCGACTTCAGCGGTGGCCTGGACGTAGTTCTCGCGCGCCTTGGCGATGTACCGCTCGCGCAGTTCAGCCATCTCTTCGCGGGTCCGGTGCTTGAAGGTGAACATCACCTTGAGCGGCTTGCCTGACGGCGTGGGGATCGCCACCTCGCGGTCATACGTGATGGGGCCTTGCGGGTCGAGGTCGAGTTTGATCTTTGCCATGTTTGGCTTTCTGTAGTGGGTTCAAAAAGGCCCGTGTGTTCGGGAGCGACCCGACGGGCGTGAAAACGAAAAAGCGCCCCCGAAGGGGCGCTCCTGTTATGGCGCTTCAATGAGCGCCTGGGTGGTCAGCTCGCGTAGCTGATGAGACTGCCTTGCGCGGCGAAGGTGGCTTGCACCTTGTCGGCAGCGCCAGCGGCTTGGGTCGGCTGCTCGGACATCGAGAAGTAACCGTAACCGTAGGTGGCCGCACCAGAGGCCTTGACCGACTTGTAGGCAACCAGGGTGCCGCTGCGGGAGATGTCCAGCAGGGTGTCCCAGTTGCTCAAGGACGGATCGAAGCCGATGTCGAAGCCGATGGTCGCGGCGTCGAAGCCATCGGGCAGCTTCAGGCCTTGCAGCGACTTGATCGGACGAACGTCCACGTAGCGAGCGCCGCCGCCGCTCGGGTTCAGCGCCAGGATCTGCGGGATCTCGATCCACCCGCTGATCTTTGCGGTGGTGCCAACACCGGAGCCGGCCGGGTAGCTGTTCGTGCTGGTCGAGTTCAAGCCCTTGAGCAAGAACGTGTCGGTGGACTGCTGGTCAACGCGGAAGACCGTGTTGTTCGCCAGATCCCAGCCGGACAGGAGCAGAACTTCGTCGTTGTCGCTGTAGCCGTGCGACGTGGCGGTAGCGAGAGCCGGATTGGCGTTGCTGACGATCGTCACAGTCTTCGTCGCAGCGAAGGTCTGGCTGATCGAAAACGTCGTGCCGACAGGAGTGCTGTAGCTCATGGTGGATAGCCTTTCAGTGGGTTGCCGCGTGGGCGAAAAAAAAGCACCTCTCGGTGCTTGGTTGCGCCCTCATCGGGCAATGAAAACGGCCCGGTGGTTAGCCGGGCCGTTTGCTGGGAAGGTGGGGTATCAGCCCCACCAGAACTTGAAGTCTTGCTGCGCGCCTTTGGTGTCGGTCACTTCTTCGTGTCGCGCAATGAGCGCTCCTGCTGGCCTGCCATTCAGCGGCGCAGCGCGCAATGCGTCTTCGATCGTGCGCATGAGCGTGTTCGCCTCTGAGCGAGTCGTCGCCCACACGTTGAACTGGATGCGCGAGTTGCGCAGGTTCGGCGCGGCCGGGTAGTCGTTGATCGTGTCGATCACCTCGCCGCCGACTTGGATGTAGGTCACGAACGGCTTCGCGGTGTCGAAGCTCGCAACGTCAGGGAAGATGCGACCGCCGCACAGCGCGCCGACGGTCGTCACGATGTCGGTTTCGATGGTCACTTGCGCACCTTGTAGAGTTCATCGCGCAGTTTGTTGCGCATGATGTCGATGACGAGTTTGTTGTTCGCGTCGTAGGTGGGGCGGATGTACGGGACCGGGGCAATCCACTTCGGCGTCTCGCGCGTGGCCTTCTTGTTGGTGTACCAATTGCCGTCCTTGCCGAGATAGTGCTTGTAGGGCGATTCATGCCCGTACTCGATCAAGTGCCACTGCTTGGCCTTGCCCTTGTTCGGGCCGATGTAGTACAGCGGCTTCGTCTGCGTGCCCTTGGCCTTGTCGAAGTAGACGTAGATGGACTGCAGCAGTTGCGCCGGGTGATAGTTGTCCACGCCGCCTTTGCGCTGATTCGCCGTCAGGCTGATCGGCACACGCTGGAGCATTTCCTTGTACATGTGGTCGGCGCCAGCGAACACTGCCGGCCGGATCGCCTTCTCCAGCACGTTCTCGGCGTACTTCACCAGCGTGTCGGCCAGGCTGCCCTTGATCTGCAGGATCGTCTTTCCCCTGCTGCTGCGGATGACGCCGTTGGATGCGCGCTGCTGGCCGCGCTCCTTCAACTCGGCGTAGTCGATGCCCATGCCCTACCCCTACAGCCCGCCAGCCTGGCAGACCAAGATCATGTAGTCGCGCCCGGCCACGTCGACCTGAACCTGTTTGATGTCGTAGGTCGTCGTCACGCCCTGGTAGCGCTCTTCGACGCGCATCGTTGTGTCAACGCCGGCCTTGAAGCGAACGCGGAACAGGTACGTGACGGTGCTCAACAGTTGGCTGCCGGCCTCGCGCTCTGCGCCGGGCTGCGCGCCCGTCTGCGTCGTCACATGAGCCCAGGGCGAGTACAGCGTCGTCCATGTCGTCAGCGGTTGACCCCAGGAGTCTTGCCCAGTGGTCCGCTTCTTGATCGTGATCTGGCGCTTGAGCGCGCGGGCGATGACCATGTCAGCCTCAGACCGCGACTGTGACGCAGTAGCTGCGCATGAAGGCCTCGCGCATGTCGCTGAGTGCCTGCATGTTGGCCGGCGGCAGACTGTCGTACTGCAGTTGCACACCCACCAGCACGGCGCTGACAAGAGACTTCGGCACGTTGGCGACGTAGTCCGCGCGGCTCTCGGGCGGCGAGCCTTCCGGCGCGTAGCCGGCGACGTACTCGACGCGCAGCGCATCTGGCCGGTCGTATGTGCTCGGCGCGGAGAAGTTGGTGACGAAGCGCAGTTCCGGCACGTCGTCGTCGGTCAGGTAGTAGTTGGCCGCGTCGACCGTCTGCAGGATGTTGTCGATGTCGTAATACTTGACCGAGGTGATGCTCTGAACCGGCGGGTGCTTCAGGTAGATGTGGTGCGGCGGCTGGAAGCGCGGCGGCAGCAGACTGGTGTAGCCCCAGGGCAGCGCGCACACCGGGAAGCCCGCCGCGGACAGACGCAGCGTCTGCGTCACAAGCGAACGATGGGTGCTCTTCTCCACGAACTCGCGGGCGGCAGCGATGAAACTGTCGATCTGCGTGTCGTCTGGATGCGTGGGCGGCGAGCCCTCCACGTCCAGGCGAAGATGGCTGTAGACATCTTCGAGCGAGACGGGCTCAAACGGCGGCGGCGTGATGACTGAGATGTTCATGGCAACCCCGTGATGCGGTCGTACTCGGCGAACCACTGGTCAGCGCCGGGCGTGTTGCGGTAGTTCGGGAACCAGGGCACGCCACTCGTGAAATGACAAATCTTGGCGCCTTCAAGCGGCTGGCCTTCGTCCACGATGCGGTTCCAAGCGTTCGGCAGCGCGCCGATTTCCAGATTCAGGATGCCGCCGCGCAGTTGCAGCATTTCCAGCTTCGACGCCGTTTCAAGGTAGTCCGGCGTCACGTCGGACCACAGCGGGTGCTCGCAGTTGAAGATGCAAAGTGAAGCCCACTGCTTTCTTTCGTAGTCGAGGTTTTCGCACTCCATCGACGTGCCGATGTACTTGCGCGGGTTGCGCGTCTTGTAGTCGTGCTGCACAACCT
>JAULBV010263922.1:0-40134 GCA_032358295.1 Pterothamnion heteromorphum | reverse complement strand
TTCCGCTACGCTCCATCACCTGCCATTGCGGAGGGTTGAGAGCAAAGCAGCTTTTACAGACAAATATTTACACTACCGATTTGGAAAGGTCATTTTGATCATAAAGATAGCAATAGTGATCAAGAGCTCACCATGAAAGAATTCTGCCGAGAGCCAAGTAGTGCGATGGAGACCCTCTTTGCGCAAATCGACACCAATAAGGATGACAAGATCTCACTGGCGGAGGAGAAAGCTTTCCGTGATAAACATTTTAAGACAATGGATGAGAACGATAACAAGGAGCTCACCTTGAAAGAATTCACGAAACAGGCGGCGTAAGAGAGAGGGCGAAAGCAGGCTTATAAGGTTTCGATCCGCACGCGCGGTGAGGCGAGGGCGATATCCTGGGCTTGACAGGCTTTAGTGATATTTTTGAGAACTTTGGAGCGGATCTGGCTACGGTCGCGGACGTTTAGAATTCGATATCGGCCTTCTAACAAGATCCCGGAAAGCATGTGCCCTCCGTTCTCATCCCAAAGGGAGCGGACGATGACTTGGGCACTGTCGGGAAGCACATCTTCGGTGCCTTGGATCGCTTTACGAGCGACTTCGCAGGCCACGTCAAGGTCCTCGTTGTAGTTCAGCTGAAACCGGACGCGAACGCGGATCGGACCATCCTCGTGCGAGAAGTTAGTAATGACGGAATTGGCGAGTAGGTTATTGGGGTAATTAACGATGACGCCATCGGTGTTTTTAATCTGGGTGCGCCGTAATCCCATATCAACAATATCTCCCCAGCTTCCCCAATGTTTGCCAATAGATTCGATCTTTACGCGGTCTCCTACTCTGACTGGGCGATCGGCAATGAGGAAAATCCCTGCGAGGACATCTGCTAAAGTTTCCTTGGCGGCCATGCCAATGGCGATGCCCACGATTCCGGCACTGGCTAGAAACGGGGTGATCCTGATGCCGTGGATTTTAAGGATAATGAGGAAGGCGGCAAAGACGAGGACGAGGAGGTAAAAGCGCTGGAGGAAGTGGACGAGGCGGTCATCGAGATCATTCTCAGTGGAGCTGGCCATGCGTCTGAGGCCGCGCAAGAAAACGCGAGAGATGATAAGGTGGGCGATGTATGTGCCCAAGCAAACGAGACCTGTTTGTTGCCACGCATTAAGATCCAGTTGGTTGAAATAGTTCCATATCGTCTCCATACTTAGATTCTAAAACTAGCCGTTTAAAAAAACAACGCTGGAAAAATGTTCGGCGAGACGACTATCGGGTTGCGCTGTCTTGATAGCTTTCGAGAGTGGTGGCGATTCGTTTCTCGCTGACTTTTTCTTCGCGCGGGACGCTGGGGGCGAAGATGTCGAGGCGCCATTCTTCGAGCATCCAGCCGACTTTCCAGTATTTGACCGCTTCAGGAGTGTTGTCCCATTGGTCAATCCACTGGTGCCAGAGCGGGAGGAAGCGGTCTTGCTTTTCTTCGTCGCGGAGGAGGGGTTGTTCTTTCAAACGGCGGAGGCGTTCTTCCATTCCGTAAAAGTAGCGGAGGTAGCGGGCGAGGCGCGGGTAGCCAGTTTTCCAGGCGAAGTTTTGGCGGAAGAGCCAGTGGCGCTGGTCTTCTAATTGTTCGACGATGGCGCCGAGGTGGCGGCCGTCGCGGCGGCGTTCCATCCAGTCACGGATGCGCGCGTCCGAGGTCGCGATCTCGTCGAACATCTGACCGAGGGTGTGGGCGCATCCGTGCCAGTGGCCGCGTGCTTCTTTGGAGGCATGAGCGAATTCGGCTTCGTCACGGGGGAGGGGGCCTACTTTGAGGAGGGCGCCTTCGGCAGCGCAGCGGACGAGGTCGGAGAGGGTTTCCTCAGCTAAGAGGGGAAGAAGGAGGCGGCCGTTGGTTCCCATCGGGAAGTCGCGTAGGAGGTTGCGCGCTTGCTCGTCGTGTTCGAGGAGGAAGAGGCGGACCACTCCCGCGCGGTGGCTTTCTTCTGCTTCCTCGGGGTCGAGAAAGGCACGGAGGCCAACCGTATAAGGAGCGTCAGGAGTTTTAACAAAGTCGGGAATTTCATCAACGAGGGCGGGGTAGATGTCACCGCCGCCTGCTGATTTTGCGAGGGCGGGGACTTCCTCGAAGCACCAGAAGTTGCCGCCGGTCATCGCCCATTCCTCGTTCGCGGCGTGTTCACGGCGTTGGCGGAGGGTTCCGGCGAGGCTTTCTTTCATCCCGGCGGCTTGGTCGCCGAAGAGGAGGACTTGTCCTTTGTCGTCGAGGACGCGGAGCTTGGGGGTGAGATGAGAAGGGATGCGATTGTAGTCGAAACCGTCTCCGCCGAAAAGGGGGATGCCGGTGCGCTCGCGCAGCCAGTCGAGGAGGACGCGGTCCATTTCGCCGGCGGGTTCCCAGTCCCACCAGACGTCGAGAAATTCTTGCGCGGTCTCGGCGATCGGTTGGCACATTTTGCGCCAGTCTTTGCCGAGACTACGGAGGAGGGCCTCGGTGCGTTCGGCCCACATTCCGCGCACGCCCCAGCTAACGAGGTGGGTGGGAAAATGGGCAAGGCGGTTGATTTTGACCTCGAAAGTGAGGCCGTCGTCGGGGGCTTCGGGGTCGGAGGTGTAGCGGACGGGCCATTGGTTGCCGTCGTGGGTGACTTGGTCGGGCCAGTGGAGGAGCTCGTCGGCGAGGCCTTCTTCCCAGATGAGGTCACCGAAGGTGACAAGTGCGTTTTCGGCCGCGTCGGAGTCCTCTTTATTTTCCTCCTGCTCTAGCCATTTGAGGTAGGTCGTGATGGAGAGGACCTCGCCGGGGATGCGGGCGATGAAGAACTCGTAGGCCGTTTCCTCGTGCCAGAGGTAGCCGTTACGGCGGAGTTTGCGCTCGGCGGATTGGATCTCGTTTTTGACTTGGCGGAGGCGGGTCGAGACGCTCGATTTGCCGCGCATTTTTCCGTTTAAAAGAGCCTCGCGGATGAAGACCTCGCGCGCGGTGGCGGGGTCGACGCGCGCGAAGGAGATGCGGCGGTCTTTAACCACGACAAGGCCGCCGAGGGTGATGTCTTCTTTACCGTAAACTTCGCCTTGTTGGGCGTCCCAAGTGGGGGAGTGGTGGCGGCGTTTACAGAGGCCGGGGACAACTTCTTCCAGCCAACGGGGATCGATCTCGGCTACTTTGCGGGCCCAAAGTTTTGAGGTATCGACGAGTTCAAAGCCGAGCACCCAGTCGGCGCGTTGTTCTTTGAAAAGCCCGGAGCCAGGAAAGACGGAGAAGTCGCGGTTGCCGATGCCTCGGTAAACGCGTTTGGGTTTGTCCCAGACGCCGACTTGGCGGGGGATGCCGGAGAGGATGGACTTGTGGACCTCGGCGTAGACGTTGGCGGAAGATTCGACGGATTCTTTGGCGTTCGTGGCATGAGCGTCTCGCTCATGATTTTCTTTGGTGTTCTTCCCGCGCGCTCCACGCGAAAGGTCACGGCGTAACTCGTTGACAAGACGTTCCCACTCCATAATGCGGCGGTAGTTGAGGAAATTCTTCCCACACCATTTGCGGAGCTGGTTGACTTGGAGGCGACCTTTCTCGTTTTTAAAGTTCATCGCCTCTCGCCAAATGTTGAGGAAGACTCCGAAGTCGGATTTCTTATCGAGGAAGGGGGCGTGGGCGGCGTCGGCTTTGGCCGCTTTTTCCTGAGGACGTTCGCGGACGTCCATCACGGAGAGGGCACCGACAATGATCGAGACTTCGGGGAGGACTTGGCGGCTTTCGGACTCGATGAGCATGCGGCCGAGACGGGGATCGACCGCGAGGCGAGAGAGGCGGTGGCCGACGTCGGTGAGTTGCCACTGGAGAGGTTGGTCTTTTTGCTCCTTCTGCGTCTTTTGGTCGGCGCGTTTGACTTTTTTGACCGCTCCGATTTCTTCGAGAGTTTTCCAGCCCTCGGTGATGGCGCGGCTGTTCGGTGGATCGAGGAGGGGGAAGTCACGGATGTCGCCTAGACCGAGGGCAAGCATGCGGAGGATGACGCCAGAGAGGGCACTGCGGCGGATCTCGGGGTCGGTGTATTCGGTGGCGGCATCGAGATCTTCCTCGGAGTAGAGTTTAACGCAGGTGCCTTCTTGGACGCGTCCGCAACGGCCACGGCGTTGGCGGGCACTCGCTTGGGAGACCATTTCGATCTGGAGGCTTTGCACTTGCTGGGCGGGGCGAAAGCGGCTGACGCGAGCCAGTCCCGAATCGACAACGCTAATGATACCGGGGATGGTGAGGGAGGTTTCGGCGACGTTGGTGGCGAGGAAAATTCGGCGGCGCGAGGACGGTGCAAAGACTTTTTCCTGTTCGGGCAAGGAGAGGCGGGCGAAGACGGGAACGACCTCGGTGTTGAAAAATCTGCGCCCTTCGAGGAGGTCAGCGCATTCGCGGATTTCGCGCTCGCCGGGGAGGAAGACGAGAGCGTCTCCAGTTGAGTCGAGGTTTTCAACGCCTCGGCAGACGTGCTCGCGGAGGCTTTCGTCATCGCTGTAGGGAGGAAGGAAAACGTCCTCCACGGGGAAGGTGCGGCCTTCGACTTCGACGACGGGGCAGTCGCCAAAGAATTCAGAAAAGCGACCAGAGTCGAGGGTTGCGGAGGAGATGAGAACGCGGAGGTCGGGGCGTTTTCCAGAGGCAACGAGGCGGCGGAGGTAGCCGAGAAGGAAGTCGATGTTGAGGGAGCGCTCGTGCGCTTCGTCGATGATGATGGTGCCGTATTGGGAAAGGAGGCGGTCGCCTTGCGTTTCGGCAAGGAGGATTCCATCGGTCATGAATTTGACGACGGTGTCCTGGGAGCAGACCTCGTTGAAGCGGACTTGGTAACCGACTTCTTGGCCAACCTGCACTTTGAGTTCCTCGGCTACACGGCGGGCGACGGAGGTGGCGGCGAGGCGGCGAGGCTGAGTGCAACCGACTCTAAGGGCTTTATCCGCTTGCTTGCCTGTTTTTTCTGATTTTTGCAGGGCTTGGTTTTCGAGCGCCATTTTAGGGAGCTGGGTGGTTTTTCCACTCCCTGTTTCTCCGACGACGACGACGATTTGGTTCTCGGCCATGGCGGCGAGAATTTCTTTCCGGCGCAGAGAGACCGGTAAATCTGGATAGGTGACCTTCAAGAGAACGCCCACCTCCTAACGAAAGCCACGGCTTAGGTCAATACTCGCAGGGTGAACAAGTTTGGGATAAAGTTTCCAAGCATTTCGATTTTCCTCCCGCAAAGTCGCAGAGGCGCAAAGTTAAAAAAATTCATTCTTCGCGCCTTTGCGTCTCTGCGGGAATGTTTATAGGAGTAAAGACACACACAAAAGGTGGAGGTTCTCTGAATTGCACTAACGAATCAAGATTGACCCACCCTGCGACCTCCATTAGCCTCACTCGCATGTCCACCCCCAGTATTGATTTCTACAACGCCGCGATCGACGCGGTGCAAGCCAACCAACTTCCTGAAGCGCTCACCGCAATTGAAGCCTCCCTCACCGAGGAGCCCAACGATCCGCAAACTTGGCAGCTCTACCACGGTATTCTCACCGCCCTCGGCCAAGACGACAAAGCCGCTAAAGCGTTGGAGAAAGTCAAAGAGCTGGGTCTTAGCGAAGTGGACGAACTTCTCCTGAAAGCCGGCAACGCCGCTGCCGAAGGAAAGCTTCCCCTCGCGATTACCCATTACGAAGACGCGATCGAACTCGACGACACGCGTGGCGAAATTTACACCAGCTACGCCCTCACTTTGATGGAGGAAAAATATGCCAACGACGCTCTTGAAGCCTCTGCCAAAGCGGTGGAGCTTCTTCCTGATGATACGATGGCTCAATACGCACGTGGTCGTATCCTCCGTCTGACTGGTAAAAAAGAAGAAGCCCTCGAAGCCCTCACCAAAGCGGCTCAACTTCCCAACGCTCCCGTCCTTGCGATTTACGAGCGCGGAATGCTGCTCAGTGAAAGTGGTCAGCTGCCCGAAGCACTCAAGTGCTTTAACCAAGTCCTCACCGCCCACCCGACCGACGAAAACGCCGCTACTGCTAAGGCCCAAATTATAGAGGCGATGGAGAGCAAAGAAGGTGAGGCGTAAAGAAAAAGGTAGCTGAGGCATTCTTGCCTCCGTGGAGAAAAGAGAACACCTCATAGAAACGATTCGAAGGCGCTAAGAGTTTTGCAGAGTGCTTGATTAGTTGTTAGCCCAGAAATATATGGCCGATATACCCAAACACCTAAAAGCCATGTATAAGAGAATCCAAAGGGCACCGGTGACGGCCGCACCTTCGCCGTGGTGCCGCTTTAGTTATGCGGTTGGAGGATTGACGGATATCGGCTTTGCTGATGATACAGATTTCCTCATCGTGCTTTCAGGTCAGGGACGAGCCGTTTTCGATTGCACTAGCGGAGAGCGAGTGGAGCGAGACTATAATACTAATTTTCCACAAGACTATTCGAAGTTGACCGCTTCGGGATTCGGTATCCTTGAGGGGCAGGCGATACGCACGTCAGGGCTTCATGGGGGTGGATTGTCTTCTGGAACCATTGATGGATGGGTGGTTCATCGTTTCGCATTCCATTGGCCAGAGGAGACCTTACTTTTAACGCCACCTGGACATTATATTTATGGAGGAATTTCGAGCATGGGATCAGATTTCTACCGATTAGGTTCCAGTTCGGAAGTTCGCGCATTTGGCTTTTCCCCAACGGGCAAATCCCTTGTAATTGCCACGAGTAGCGATCTCACAATACTAACTAAAGGCTAACAAGTAGGAGCACCCGCTCCAGAGTTCTAAAGCTCTGATTCGCCCATCAGCCTCACTTCTTCGGCAACGCGCTTTTTGAATGCTGGTGGAGCGAGGACTTTGGCCTTACTTCCCCAGCTGAGCACCCAGCGGAGAAGATCCTCGAATCGGCCGACTTCAAAGCTGACCTCGACTCGTGTTCCCGCGTCATTGAGGACTTTAACGGTCTGAGACGGATGCCAGCGACGTTCTTGCGCGAGCCCTGCCGCGTAATCGCGCAGTTCTACAGTGACGGTTTGGAGGGCTTCGCCTTTTGCGGCACTCCAGACTCCGAACGACTGTCCAAGGTAGTCCTCGCCATTAAAGTCGCGCGCCTTTACGAAATCGGCGTTGAGGACTTTTAGGCGAGTCATTCTGGGTAGGGCAAAGGTGCGTAAGGCGTCCCGTTCGAGGTCGTGTGCGATGAGATACCAGCAGTTTTCGACTTCGCCCAAATGGTAGGGCTGCACCCGCCGTGTGACCGCTTTTGTGTCGCCAAGTTTGCGGTAAGAAAAAGTCACCTCCTTGCGCTTCATCACCGCGTCTGCGAGCTTTCCGAAAAGTTTCAGGTCATTGCGGGTTACGCCCGCGACCTTGCGCGAAAACGCCTGTCCGGCATCGGACCAAGAAAAGCGCACCTCTTCCTCCAGCCCCTGCGTCATACGGGCAAAAACGCCGCGTAGCGAATCGTAAAGTTCCGTCCCGCGCACCGAGTCGAGCGCCATGCGCGTGAGAAAAAGCCCAGCCAAATCCTCGGCCCGCATCATGAAGACGGGAAAATCGCTCACGTCCTGAGTGTAGGAATAGCCGTGGAGTTGTTCATCATAGACGAGGGGAAGTTTCAGCTCTTCGCGCATGAAGCTGACATCGCGTTGGATTGTTTTGGCGGTTACTTCAAGCTCGCGTGCCAAAGAGGAACAGTTCGGGAGGCGTCCCTCTGCAACTGCCTCGTGGATATGGTAGACGCGAACCATCGGCCGCCGGGTTCGGCCGGTTCGGGGGATTTCTGCACCTTCGCTCATGAGAGGCAGAGATTAACAAAAGAATGAAGGAACGCACCAGATCCAAAACTCATCCAATGAGATGAGAGGTAGTATCAGGAAACTATTCTGGTAAAATTGAGATTTCTTTCGTTTCGCTTTTCCCCCAAGAATTACTCCCGCAAAGCCGCAGAGACGCAAAGTTTTTATTCATTCTTTGCGCCTTGGCGTCTTTGCGGGAGGAAAGAGAAATGATGATCTCTTCTGATTTGTAACAATTTACAGACTAACTAGTCATCGCGTCGGAGAGCGCTTGGATAGCCTCCGCTTCATCGGTGTCCTCGGTGATGAATTGTGGAGCCTCGAAGCTGATCGTTACTTTAGAAAATGGTTTAGGGATATTGAAGCGATCCCACGTTTTGAGCTGCCAGGCGTTGTGGTAGTTCACCCGGGTCGGGATGAGGGCGGCACCAGTGAGGCTTGCTAGTTTAAGGGCTCCGGCTTGGACTTCGTAGCGCGGGCCGCGAGGGCCGTCGGGGGTGATGACGAGGTCTGAGCCACTTTGCAAAGTCTTGCGCGAGGCGATGAGAGCGGCCACGGCACGGCGGGAAGAAGAGCCGCGCACCGCGTTAAAACCGAAAGCGCTCACCGCCTTGGCGAGGATGGCGCCATCTTTACTGGCACTGGTGAGGACGGTGATTTGTTTACGATAGCCGAGGTGCTTTTTGCGTAGGGCGGGGAGGGAAAAGATGCGGTTGTGCCAGAGGCAATAGATCACGGGCTTGTCGACCTCGAGGAGGAACTTGTCGACGGTGACCTCGACGCGCAGGCTGCCGGTGAGGATGCGCATTGCGCTACTCGCGATGAAAGCGATGGCGTTGGCCTTGAAGCCGCCGCCCCGCAGTTCGAGCTTTCTAGAGTTGTCTGCCATGTGTGGGTATTTTAAACACGAATTTGGGTGGAGATGCGAATTTTTTTTAACCGCGAATCTAACGAATCATTTTTTGTTGTTACTTTCTCTGATGATCGATAAGTTGGTTTCACTTATGAAAAAGATCCTCCAAATTTTTGTGCTTTCTCTGACTTGTTGTTCGCTGACTTCTTGTGGGCTGATTGGTAATATTTTGCACGTGCCGGCTTATTTTTTGCAAAGAATCGTGGAAGTTGAAGAGGGCGCACCCGGCACTCCAGCCGCTTCTGGCTACCAGACGGTCGAGGTGGCGACACAGGTTTCTGAGATCAGCGAGTAAGTTTCCAGTTTACGAAATAAAAAACCTCCACGGCTTAGGCCTTGGAGGTTTTTTGTGAATGGGTGTTTCGTTAGAATCCTCTAGGAAGTCTGCTTCTGTAAGAAAAGGTCAATTCCGTCGGTGAGGGCGATCCAGCTGGCTTCGATGATGCTGTCGGAGACGCCGACGGTGCTCCAGCTACTCTTGCCGTCGGTGAGGACGATGAGGACGCGGGTTTTGGCGGCGGTGGCTGTTTCGCCGTCGATGATGCGCACTTTGTAGTCGATGAGGGAAATCTCGTCGATCTGTGGGAAATGCGGGCGGAGGGCTTTGCAAAAGGCTTGGTCGAGGGCGTGGACAACGCCGTGACCTTCGGAGGCGGTGAGTTCGCTGTGATCGCCGATTTCTAGCTTCACGGTAGCGTCGCAGATTGGTTCTTGGCCGTCGCGGGATTGGCGGAAAGAACAGTAGTATTCCTTGAGCTTCCAAGCACGTTTGGCGAGGCCGAGCTGCTGGCGGATGAGGAGTTCGAGGGAGCCTCCCGCGGCTTCGTAAGAGTATCCTTCCTGCTCGCGTTCTTTAATGGCGGCGAGGATCGCTTTGGCTTCGGCACTTCCTTTTTCAAGGGGGAGGCCAAGCTGTTCCGCTTTGATGAGAATGTTCGATTGGCCCGAGAGCTCGGAGACGAGGATGTTTTGAGTGTTGCCGACTGATTCGGGTTTGATGTGCTCGTAGCTGTGCGCGATTTTTTGCACCGCATTGACGTGCATGCCGCCTTTGTGGGCGAAAGCGGTGACCCCGATGAAGGGAGCGCGAATGAAGTGAGGATTGTTGGAAATATCATCAACAAAGAAGGAAAGCGCCTGCAGTTTATCGAGATTTGGAACGACGGATTGGCCGAGCTTGAGCTGGAGGATCGGGATGACCGAAGTCAGGTTGCAATTGCCGGTGCGTTCGCCGTAGCCGTTGATCGTGCCTTGAACTTGGGTCGCGCCTGCTAGGCAGGAGGCGATTGCGTTGGCCACCGCGAGCTCGCAGTCGTTATGAGTATGGATACCCACGCGAGTGTTTGGGTAGCGGGCTTTGACGAGGGCAGTGATTTCGGAAACTTCGTGCGGGAGGGTGCCTCCGTTGGTGTCGCAGAGGACGAGGTATTCGGCACCGCCTTCGACCGCAGCGTCGAGGGTGGCGAGGGCGTGATTGGTGTCAGAGTCGCCGCCATTTTTATAGCCATCAAAGAAGTGCTCGGCGTCATAGATGACTTCCTTTCCAGCGGCTTTGAGGTGGGCGCAGGTGTCGCGGATCATCGCTTGGTTTTCTTCGACGGTGGTACGGAGGACCTCGGTGACGTGGAGATCCCAGCTTTTCCCGAAGATGGTGACGACGGGGGTTTGGGCGGAAATAAGAAGGGCTACCTGCGGGTCATCTTGGACGGCGGTATTGGCACGACGGGTTGATCCAAAGGCGGCGATTTTAGCATTTTTCCAGGTGCGTTTGGCGGCCTCTTGGAAGAACTCGATGTCTTTCGGGTTGGAGCCCGGCCAACCGCCTTCGATGTAGTCTACCCCGAAGTCGTCAAGCTGTTCAGCAAGACGTAGTTTATCGAGGCCCGAAAGTGAGAAGCCTTCGCCTTGGGTGCCATCACGCAGGGTGGTGTCGTAGATGGTGATTCGGTCGCCAGAAAGTTGTTTCATAAGTTCGCGCGGATTGTAAGGGGTAGGGGAACTATTTGCAAGAGGGATGCAGGGGCGGGTTGGGAGAGGCGATGATGTGTATCTGCGTGGAAGTGTTTGAGAATGATGCAATAAAGAGGTTGGCTAATGTGAGTGGCCAATTTATGCTTACCTCTACGATGTTTGAAAATCTATTTGATCTGTCCCCAGTGAAGCATTTGGCTGATTGGTATTTCTTGTTTTACTTGGCAATTGCGTTGGGGATTTTTTGGGTGGCGAAGCTTTTGAATCAGTTGTTGGCTGGATTTAATCTAGATCGGCAGCTGACGCATCGCCACAATAAGGCCGTGGCGACTTCTTTTATGGGGTTTCTTTTTGCGCTGGGGTTGATCATTTCTGGGGAGCTTACTTCTCCGGTGAGCAATAGTATTGGAAATGCAGTTGATGCGCCGTGGATGGGACAGATTGCGAATGCGGCTTTGGCAGATTTTCTCAACACCTGCTTGTGGGCGGTGTTAGGAACGTTGCTTCTTTTGGTGTCACGCATTGTGAACGATAAGTTGATTTTGCCCGCGTTTTCGAATCGAAAAGAACTCATCGAGGACGGAAATGTGGGAGTTGGTGCCGTGCAGGCTGGCTCTTACATTGCAACGGCACTCATGATTAGAGCGGTCTTGGGAGGTGAGTATATGGAGGGGCTTTTGAATGAAGTCGCTTTGGCGGTTGTTTGGTTTGTTATTTCACAGGTATTGCTAATTCTCTTTGCCTTCCTTTACCAAAAAGTGACGAAGTTTGATATGCATCATCAGCTTTCTCAGGGAAATGTAGCGGTGGGAGTTTCTTTTTGCGGCACTCTGATTGCTTTTGGAATTATGATGCATTTTTATCTCATTCAATATGACAGCCTTCTTGGGTTGCTAGTATGGGCGCTCTTGATTTCGGTGTTGTTGTTTGTGAACCGTTTTGTGGTTGATAAGTTGATTCTCCCTGGCGGAAATCTGGATGATGAGCTGAGCCAAGATCAAAATTGGGGCGTTGCGCTCATTGAGGTGGCCACGTCAATCTCTGCAGCCTTGATTATTGCGAGCACTGCCTATTAAAAAAATTGGACTCTCTAAAAGTTTAATCTTGAGGTGATTAAAAAGCCTTTAAGGTAGGGTAATCTTGTTTCTTTTAAAATAAAGGGAAATAGTGCTTTCTTTAATCTACCTTAACGATTAAGGTGTGGCTGTAGCCAACCACTTATCTAAATGTTAAAAGACTTTAAAGAATTCGCTTTCAAGGGAAACCTCATTGATATGGCTGTCGGTATTATTATCGGCGGAGCTTTTGGACTCGTTGTTAAATCCCTCGTTGACAACATCATCATGCCTCTCGTAGCGGGTCTTCTTAAGCTACCTGACTTCAGCCAGCTCTATCATGCAATGGACGGGAAAGAATACGCGACTCTTGAAGCCGCGCAAGAAGCCGGAGCAACTGTCGCTTACGGCACATTCATTGCTAATCTCATTAACCTTTTCATTATCGCCTTCGCCCTCTTTATCGGCGTGAAATACGTCGTGAGTGCTATGGACAAAAACGAGGAAGAGGAAGCAGACGAGCCCTGTGCTCAGGAAACGCTCCTCACCGAAATCAGAGACCTTCTCAAATCATCTTCCAGGAACGCTTAATTGTTGTTTCGTTTCATAATGGGTAAAGAAACCCGCTTCCTTTTTCATATTTGGGAAGCGGGTTTTTGCTGTCCCACATAGAGCTTAAACGCTTGGGTAATTTAGTGCGTGTCATGAGATTGGGAAAAGGATAACCTCATAGGGCTCAGAATCTTTTATGGGCATTAATTCAATTTGAAATTATTATGAAAAAAACAAAACAAATCATTTGTAGTGGTCTGGGGCTGATTGCTCTGACTTTCTTATCTTGTAAGGCGGACTCAGGTGCTGCCGCTCCAGACGCTGGTGCTGATGCGACTGCTCCTACAGAAGTAGCCGCCGCTGCCGAGACCCAAACAATCTCGCTGAAAGTCACAGGCATGACTTGAGGAGCTGGATGCGTAAGAGCGGTGCAGTCTGCACTCGCTGGAGTCGAAGGGGTTACAGAAGCAAAAGTTTCCATGCCAGACAAGGCCGTCGTAACGGGATCTGCTAGCGCAGAAGCCCTCATTGCGGCGATCAAAGGCCGCTATAGTGCGTCCGTGAGCGAGTAATCGTTCTCTTTGAAAATCAAAATACCTCAGCCCGTTTCTTTTGTTCCCTCGATTGGGAATGAACAGGAGCGGGCTTTGTTACGCTCTGGGGGAAAACTTTCTACTGACAAAGGCGGTGAAATTAGCAAGATTGGCGCATGATTAGCTGGTTCGCGAAAAATGGCATCGCTGCCAACTTTCTCATGATTGGCCTCTTGATATTAGGAGGCTACTGCGCCCTCTATAAAATCCCGCTCGAAGTGCGACCCAGTCAGGAATTCCGCTCGATCAGTATCAAGATGCCTTATCGTGGCGCTTCCCCCGAGGATGTGGAAGAGCGTATTGTCATCCCGATTGAGCGCGCGATTGATGGTGTTCCCGGCATTGACACCATCAACTCATCTGCCAGCTCTGGAACGGCAAACATTCAGATCTCGGTTGATGAAAAAGCGGATATTCGAGAACTCCTTGAAGAGATCAAAGGCCGTGTTCAACGTATCTCCACCTTTCCTAGCGAGACCGAAAACCCGCGTTTCACCATCCCGAGCACGAGCAACTGGTGGGAGGTCATCACAGTGGTCGTCACGGGCGACATCCCGTCACACGAGTTGACTAGCCTATCGTATCAAATCCAAGATGAGCTCAGCTCTCTCCCTAACATTTCCCAGACCGAACTGATCGGGAAAAAAGAAACGGAAGTCTCGATCGAAGCGAAGCTCGACAAGCTCCGCGACTACGGCTTGACCTTGAGTGACCTCACAAACGCCGTGAAACGCTCCTCCGTTGATCTTTCTGCCGGGCGTATCAACGTCAACGGTCAGCGCATTCAGCTCTCCACCAGAGGGGAGGCGCGCAGCCTAGAAGACTATGAAAACATCACTCTTAAAGCGGTCAATGGTGCGGTTATCAGCCTTGGAGAAGTGGCTACGATTAGTGATAGCTACGAGGAAACAAAAAAAATCACCCGCATCAATCACCGACCCGCGATTCTTATTGAGGTCATGCGCGTTGGTGATGAAAACGCGATTGAAATTGCCAACCGCGTCAAAGATTACGTTGAGAAACGCAACGCCACCCTCCCCGAAGGAATCAAACTCTACACGTGGGATGACGACTCCATTTCTCTCCGCGGCCGCCTCACCACCTTGGGCACCTCCCTCCTTCAAGGAGCGATTTTGGTCCTCATCATGCTCGGTCTCTTCCTCCGTCCTGCCTTGGCCTTTTGGGTCGTCTTGGGAATTCCGGTCAGCTTTGCGGGTGGCCTCATCTTCATGCCCTTCTTTGGGATCACCGCCAATGTGATGTCGCTCTTTGCCTTCATCATCGTCATTGGAATTGTTGTGGATGACGCCATTGTGACAGGCGAAAATATTTATTCGAAAATCACCGACGGCCATGATCCGCTCCAGGCTGCCATCATCGGGACGAAAGAAGTCGCCACCCCCGTCACCTTCGGCATTATCACAACCATTGTCGCTTTCCTACCGCTGAGCTTTGCCTTTGAGGGATTTTACGGGGCGTTCATGAAGCAGATTCCGCCCATCGTCGCGGGCGTCCTCCTCTTTTCCCTCATCGAATCAAAGCTCATTCTTCCTAGTCATCTGAAGCACCTCCGTCCCGTCAATCCGCGCAACGTCATCTTCCGCATTCAGAGCAAAATCGCGAAAGGCCTCGAATGGGTCATCCAAAAGATCTACCGCCCTGTTCTTAACTTCACCCTTCATTACCGCTACGCCGTCGTCTCGTTCTTCATCGCCCTCGCGATGCTCATGCTGGGGTATTGGCAAAGCGGGCGGCTCGGTTATGTCACGATGCCTAGTATTGACCGCTACAAAATCACCGCCACTCTCCGGCTTTCCGAAGACTCTGGCTTTGAAGCCACGGACAACGAAATCAAACGCATCGTTGCCGCCGCCGAACAGCTCAAAGAAGAATTCCGCGACAGCCCCGACAACCAATCTGGGCAACCTCTCATTAAGCAAATTCTCAGCCTCACTGGAAGCGGTCGCTATGGGCGGGGTGATGATGAAAACCAAGGTCGAGTCTCCATCGAAATCGTCCCACCCAGCGAGCGAAAGTTCGAAGGCCCACGCAACGAAGTCCTCGCCCTTCGCTGGCGCGAACTGGTCGGAGAAATCCCCAATGCGGAGCGATTCAATATCTACTCAGAACGCTCCAGCGGCCACGGAGGAAACGAAAATGAAGCGATCGAAGTCCAATTGCGCGGCCCGAACAGCCCCGAGAAATATGAATTAGCTCAAGCCATCAAAGACTATCTCAAAGGAACCGCCGGGATCGCAAGTGTTTGGTTTGACGTTGGCAAGCCACTCCAAACGATCGAAATTGCCCTCCGCCCACGCGCCCAAGAACTTGGCATCAACCAACAAGCACTCGCCCGTCAAGTCCGCGCCGCATTCTATGGAGAAGAAGCGCAACGCGTCCAGCGAGAGCGCAACACCGTCCGGGTCATGGTGCGCTTGCCCGAGGAAGACCGCAACTCCCTCAACACGCTCAACAACCTGAAAATCGAAACCGGAAAAGGAGACGCCATTCCCTTTCACACCGTTGCCACTGCTACCTTTGTGGAAAAGCCCAGCCGCATCAGCCGCGTTGACGGCGCGCAAGTGCTCAACCTCTACGCCCAGTCAGAAAGCAAAGAAACGAACATCTTAAAAATTGCCGAAGAACTCACCCCCGTCCTCGACGATCTCCTTCAAGGTTACCCTCAGCTCACTTGGCGATACGAAGGCGCGATCGCTGAGCTCTTGGAGAATCAGAACAAAATGCTCTTCATCTGGATCGCTCTCGCTTTCACCCTCTACGCCCTCTTAGCGATTCCCTTCCGCTCCCTCTTACAGCCTATCTTTGTCCTCTTGGCCGTTCCTTTTGGCATCATTGGCGCGATCTTCGGTCACCTCATCCTAGACATCACCCCGAGTTTACTCAGCACCTTCGGGATGCTCGCCATGGCGGGCGTCGTCGTTAACGACTCCCTCGTCATGGTCGATTACATTAACCGGAATCGCCGCGCAAAAGTGAAATCAGAGGGTGATAAAGAAGGGAACGACGGACTTTTGACGGCCGTTCTTAATGCTGGAGCCGCCCGCTTCCGCCCGATCATGCTTACCAGCCTCACCACCTTTGTCGGACTGCTTCCGCTCATTCACGACAACTCGATCCAAGCACAATTTCTCATCCCGATGGCTGTTTCCTTGGCTTATGGTATCCTCTTCGCAACCTTCATCACCCTCCTCCTCATCCCTAGTGCCTACCTCATCACCGAGGATTTCATTACTCAGCTCAGACGCTTTGCTAAATGGTATAAGGCACCCTTCATTAAAGAGGAGCAGGTTTAAAAAGTGAGGCGATAAATTAAGAAATTAAACCACGAATCC
The DNA here is from genome assembly GCA_032358295.1 of Pterothamnion heteromorphum. Taxonomy (NCBI): domain Eukaryota; phylum Rhodophyta; class Florideophyceae; order Ceramiales; family Ceramiaceae; genus Pterothamnion; species Pterothamnion heteromorphum. The sequence continues at coordinate 23,919 of JAULBV010263922.1, read as the reverse complement.
AGCGAATCTAACGAATGAAATCACCCGTCAGGTAGCTCAAAAAAAGATTCGTTAGATCTGCTAGATTAGCGGTTAAAGAATTCAGTGTATTTGGCCGTTGCCCATGACTAATGGATTCTAGGAAAGAGGCTGGAAAATTAATTCTTATGTGTTTAGGGTCGATGCATGTCTGACGCTGAGCACCCCCTCTTTGCCTCCACAGAACATGACGGACTTTTCCCGAAATGTTGCTCCTGTAGTTTGCCCTTTGATGAGCAACCTTACCAAGTTTCTAAGCACTATCAAAAAGGCGAATGCATGGTCGAGTTTGCGATCTGTCTTGATTGTAATATGAGCCTTGTGAATGATTTTTCCGATGAGTCACGCACCTACATGCAGAACTTCAATGAGGAGAACATCGACTTCCAAATCGGCCACGAACGGCACGCCCGCGACCCGAAGATAGAAAGTTGGATCGCAACTTGTAACATCTGCGCCGCCCCGCGCGAGAGCCTAAAAGCTTATTCACTCAATGCTCGTTTCCTTCAGCATCAAGTCTTAGAGGAGGCTCCGCCCCTTTGTTTGTGTGAGAATTGCGAATTGCGATACTCGGAGGGACTCTCCAAGAAAACGCGCGACGCGCGGGATGACTTCATGAAAAACCACGTCACCCCAGATCCTGCAGAATCGAGAACTCTCCCCACTGGCCCCGAGCCCGTGACGGCTTAAAAAGATTGGTGATTTTGTCTAGGAGACCGGAGGTCTCCGACACGTGGCGACGATCTCTGGTCGTCTTGCCTGATCTTTTGAAGGCCTAGAAGCTAATCTCAAACCAAAGCCCTGCTTCAAAGCTATCGTCGGTGAGCGGGTCACTACCCTCGAAGGGAATCGAGTAACCGATAAAGGGAGTCAACGAGAGACCGCTGTTCACGTTATAGGTCAAGGCCGCACGACCATAGAAGTCGTTCATCCCATCGCGCCCGTAATAGTCATCGACCCAACTCACTCCAGAGCTGAGGGTGAGAAAGGAATCGTCATTGAGCTTGAGCGAGTAACCGCCCTCGACTTTTCCATACCAAGCATCCGCGCCAAGGTCGCGATAAAGGCCGACTTTTAAATCGAATTCGTCACTGAGATACCAGCTACTCTCGAAGCCGATATCGAGACCACTTTCGAATAAATGGGAATGGCTGTAATCATGGTAAGCGGTAATCAGGCTGAAGGTGAAATCTTTCCACTCCTTACGCACTTCCACAAAGGCGCTCGCATTACGGAAGTCCCCGTCACCTTCCGCCGCATACCAGCCCCCGATATTGAGGAACCAATGGTTATCCATCGCTACTTCCGTTTCGATCTGGAAGTCGAGCGTGCTGTCGGCCATATCAAAGCCACGATAAAAGTAGTTGCTCCGCAGTCCTGTCACGGCTTCGATTCCCAGTGGGATGTCTTTGGATGAACCACCGATTCCGTCTGCACGTGCGTCAGAAACGAGGGCCTCAAAGACATCTTGAGCCTGCAACAACTGACCGCTTCCCAAGAGAGCCAAGGAGCTCATGAGACCAAGAAAAGGAGCTTTTTTCATAAGAGCGAGCATACAAAGTCCCCCCGCTCTCACAATCAAATAAGCGGATTCAATTTATATCCCCCTACAAATGTCCTACCCCCTGTGCGATTATAGAAACCCTATGAGATCACCTTTTAAAACCAATCGCCGTTCTGCCTTGAAAACTCTCTTCATCAGCCTTGCTCCGCTTTCCACAGCGGCGCTGGGCGGGACAGGAGAGGTGACGACGGGCGCCAACGTGAGTTACCGGATTGGCGAGGAATTGAGCTTGGTTGATCCGAATCAGTTTCCCGATTGGTTAAAACATTGGCTCCGCCAACCGCGCGTTCCGGTGTTAGAGGCGACCAATCCCGACGAGAAACAATACTTGGAAGCGATTGAAAATAACGAGCGACTCTCGGTGAGTTATTTTGGCGGAACCCGCCCCGGACGTCATCGTGAGTTCAGCCCAGAGTATCTTTTCAAACACGCCGAGGGCGAGGCGCATTATCTATGCGGTTACTGCCACACCCAACAAGCCCACCGCATCCTCCGCGCGGATCGGATTAGTATTCACGAGTAGGAGTGGGCTCTTCCTAACGGCTAATAGCCAACCGCCAAATGCCATGGCCGGCAAACCGCGTGACCATAGATTACGAGTCTGATTCTACTAGCGACGAAAAAGCGCTGCCAGTGTGGGCTGGCAGCGCTTTCTTTCCTGAAGAGTGGGGGAGTCTCTTCAGGGAAATTTCTGGGTGGTTCCTAGAAGCCGTATTTCTCGATGTGGAAGGCGGCGGCTTGTTTGACCCATTCGTCGCGCTCGATGCGGTCGGGGAAGGAGAGCTTCTCCGTGAAGGCGGCGATGTGCTCGGGCGTCCAGGTGGCAATCTGCTTGAAGCGGTAGATCCCGAAGTCGTTGAGTCTACCCTCCAGGACGGTGGCAACCCCTTTGATGAGCTTGAGGTCGTCTACTTCAGCAGGTGCTTTGGTGTAGATGACGCCGAGTTCTTTGTCGTTTTTCACCGGTTCTCCGACGAAGGCGGCAAGGGCACCTTTGGGTGGCTCAGGCTTTTTCGGGGCGGGGACGTTGTGATAGACATTGTGGCGGGGGGCGAGGTGCTCGCCGTATTCCTCGTTGTGGAATTGGAGAGACTGGGCGATCCATTGGTCACGCTCGATGCGGTCTGGGAAGGCGAGGGCCTCCGAGAATTCGTCGATGTGGGATTTGTGCCAGAGGGCAATCTGTTTGAAGCGATAGACGCCGCAGTCGTGGAGCTTCCCTTCAAGGACGTTGGCGACGCCTTTGATACGTTTGAGGTCGTCTACTTTCTCGGGGCGCTTGTTGTAGAGGATGCCGAATTTTTCATCGAGCTTGACGTTTTCACCTTTGAAATCGTCTTCGAGAGAGCTGTCCTCGCTCGCTTTGACCACGGTGCGGGGTTTCGCTTTGTGGTAGATGTTGACGAGGGGGGCGAGGGGTTCGCCATGGTGATCGCGGTGGAGGTCAGCGGCTTGGTTGACCCATTGTTCGCGTTCGACGCGGCCGGGGAAGTCGAGGTCCTCGGAAAAGGCGTCGATGTTTTTCTGGTTCCAGAGGGCGATTTGTTTGAACTGGTAGACGCCGAATTCGTTGAGGCGGGGTTGGAGGACCGGGCCGACGCCGGAGATCTCAGTGAGGTCGTCCACGTGGTCGGGCTTGGATTTGTAGAGGTAGCCGTGGCGGTCGCTGGAGGCAGCGGTGGTGTTGGCAAAGAAGGTAGCGGCGCCGATGGGGGCGGGCTTTTTATTATTCACTTCATGGAGGGCACGTTCGGCGGCGGAGAGCTTGTCAGTGGTGCTGACGAGCTTCTGTTTGACGGAGGCGTGGGCCTGTTTCTCTTGATCGAGTTCGCTGGTATCAGCGGCTTTTTGCTCGGTCTCTTGGAGCTGTGTTTGCAGGAGTCCGAAGGCGGCGATTTTGGACCCGAGCTCACCTTTGGTTCCGTCGAGGTCGCCCTTGAGGTTGTTTACTTCCTGCTCGCGTTCACTGAGTTGAGCTTGGCTTTCGTTGAGTTGAGCGTCTCGTTCTCCGAGGTAGTGGTTGCTTTCGTCGAGTTGCGTTTGGAGCAGTCCGAGGGCGGTTGTTTTCTCGTTGAGGTCGTTTTCTTTGTCGCCGAGGTGGCCGGTGAGTTCCTGGATTTTGTGGTCACGGTCTGCGAGGTTGTCTTCAAGGTTACCGATGTTGAGGCTGAGTTCCCCGTGGGCGTTTTGGAGGTCGGCGAGCTCTTGCTCTTTGCCGCTCATGAGGCCGTTGAGTTTGTCGATCTCTTCTTGGTGTTGGTCAAATTCACCTCGGAGTTTTCCGAGTTCGTTGAGTTTATTGCCGAGGTCTTTGCGGGTTTCTTCAAGTTCGCCGTTGGCGGCGTGAAGTTGGTTGCGGAGGTCCTCGCTTTCGTCAGGCTGGTTATTGAGTTCGTCAATTTCGGTCTGGCGATCATTAATTTGGTTTTGGAGGCCGGAGAGTTCGTCAGTGCGTCCGTTGAGGAGTTTCTGGAGGTCTTCAACGTGCTTGGTTTTGGCTTCGAGCTGTTGGTTGAGCTCGTTGAGCTGGCCATCGAACTCGCCGATTTTGGCGTCTCTTTCGCCCAGCTGGGCATCGCGTTCACCGAGGTAGTGATTGCTTTCGTCGAGTTGGGTTTGGAGGAGGGTTAGGCTTTCTTCTTTTTCACTGAAGCGGGCGTTGAGGGAGTTGATGTGCTCGTCGCGCTCGCTGAGTTTTTGGCGAAGTTTGTCGGATTCGCCACTGTTGTCGTCGAGCTGTGTTTGGAGGAGTCCGAAGGCGGCGATTTTGGATCCGAGTTCTCCTTTAGTGCCGTCGAGATCGCCTTTGAGGCTGTGAAGCTCTTGTTTGCGTTCGCTATATTTGGCGTCGAGTTCGCTGATTTTGGCGTCTCTTTCACCGAGGTAGTGGTTGCTTTCGTCGAGCTGGGTTTTAAGGAGAATGAGACGTTCATCTTTTTCGTTGAGCTGTGCGCGGACTGCGTCAAGTTCGCCGAGTTTTCCGTTGAGCTGTTCGATGTTTTCGTCACGTTCTTGGATGAGTTCGCGGAGGTTGTTGGTTTCTCCGCTGTTGTCGTCGAGTTGAGTTTGGAGGAGTCCGAAGGCGGCGATTTTGGATCCGAGTTCGCTCTTGGTGCCGTCGAGGTCGCCTTTGAGGGTGTGGAGTTCTCCGTCTTTCTCACTGAGCTGACCGTTGAGGGCGCCGATTTGGCTTTCGCGGTCGCTGAGGGTGCCGTTGAGTTCGGTGAGTTCGGTGTTGATGGAGTCGATCTGGGCTTGGCGGTCTTTGACTTGCTGGTGGAGATCGAGGATTTTGCCGTCTTGGTTTTTGATTTTTGCTTCGAGGTCGAGCTGGGATTTTGCTTTGCCGTCGAGGTCGAGCTTGAGTGACTTCTGCTGACTGAGGAGTCCGGTGACTTCGGTGTCTTTGTCCTTTTTGAATTTACCGAAAAGGAGGTTGAGGTCGTTGAAGCGGTTGCCTTCCTCGGAGAGTTTCAGGTTGAGTGATTTTTCTTTGTTCTGGAGGCCACTGATGAGGGTGGTGGCTTGTCCGAGGTTCTGGTCTCGCTGTTGGATTTGCGCGGTGTAGTGGGTGCGCTGGTTTTCAAGGACGCCGTTGAATTGAGTGCCAAGGTTGTAGTCTGTTTCTTTGAGGGCGGCGAAGTCAGCATTGAGGTTTTTGTTGGCATTGAGGGCGAGACGGAGACGTTTCGCGTGCTTGTACCAGAGCCACCAAGCGAGGCCGAGGCCGAAGGCTAAGAAGGCACCGAAGGGGAAGAGGAAGACGAGCAGATAAAGGATTTTTTCAAGATATTCGATCATGGTTTAAGAGGGTTTGTTTGTTTGGAGAAGATTGCTTTTTAGGGGGTGGTTACGCGTTTTTTTCTTCAGTAGAGAGGTTTTTGATAAGGCTGCTGAGCTTACCCTGTTCATTTCTGAGAGCATCGTAGTCCTGACGGAGGTCTTCGTTGAGTTTCTCGACTCGTTCTGCTTCGACACGGCAGTGACGCCACATTAGCCAGCCGAAAAAGAGGCCAATGAGGGTGAAGATGATGGCGATGATGAAGATGGTTTCAAAGCCATGGGTGTAGAACCTGACGTCGGTAGCGAGGAGGGTATTGATCATTTTGGTTGTGGTGGTTGTTTGTGGTGGGGGCGTGTTTGTTTTTCTTAAAGTTGTTGGGAGTGCTTATTTTTTAAGCGGAGTGAGGGAGATTTCGACGCGGCGAGATTTCCAGAGGTCTTCCTCGGCGGTTTGGGAGGCGTCTTCTCCGAAGTGATTAATGGTGAGCCTGCTTGAGGGGACACCGAGGGCGATGAGCTTGCGGCGGACATTCTTGGCGCGTTTGAGAGAGAGGGACTTGTTGAAGTCGGCGTTGCCGTTGGTGTCGGCGTAGCCACCTACGGTGAGGCCGAACTTTTTCTCCTTGGAGTTTTTGATCGCTTCGGCGGCTTTGATGATTTTCTTTTTTTCAACTTCGCTGACGTAGTCGCTACCGCTTTTAAAGTAGACGGGGAGAAGTTTGAGGTTATTGGCAAGGTCTTGAGCCTCTGGTGCGGGAGTAGCTTTTGGAGCGACTTCAGGAGCGGGTGCTACGGCGGGGGTGGCGGGCTCTTTGGCGGCGACTTCTGGTTCGGGAGCTGGCTTTGGAGTGGCTTGTTCTTTTTTAGCAACTTCAGGCATGAGGACGGTTGCCGTCTTAGACTTGATTTCTGGCTCGGGCGCTTTGGCGGTTTCGGTCGGCTTGGGTGTTGGGGTGGGTTCTGCTTTCGGTGCAGGGTCGGCTTTGGCTACGTTCTGGGGAAGGAGAGTGAGTTGGTCTTTTTTGACGACGTGTCCGGGAAGGCCTTTGAGATTGGCGAGAGATTGGGCGTGGGTGTCTTTGTCTGCATAGAGGCCTTTGGCGGTGAATTCCTTGGCGTGATAGTGGAAGCTGGCAGGGCCAGTGGTGTTTTTAAGGAAGGCGGGGATAAAGTTAGCAGAGGAGTTTTTCCACCAGAGGGTCATGGTATCGCCAGGCTTTTGGGCGGGGCGATTGGTGACGGTGGTTTTGTCGATGACTTCGAGTTCGCCTGCATTCTTCTTGAGAAGGGCGAGATATTGTTTTTGGCTGTCGGAGTCTGGGAAGGTTCCGGTAGCAATGATCTCACCACCTTGACGGGTGGCTCCGAAGTGAATCGGATCTAGGGAGATGATTTGAAGTTGATTATCAATTTTGTTGTCCAAATTCGAAAGCGGTACTGCGGCGACGAGAATGGATTTTTCAGTGTCTTTACTGGGGAGGATTCCTCCGAGTTTTGTTTGAGTTGGAGTGTAGTGGAGATGGGCTTCTTCGCTTTGGTGCAGGTGTCCACTCACGAGATTAGTGAGGACAGGGAGGCCTTGGATGGGGGCGATGTCTTGGGCGACGGTGATTTTGTTGATGATTTCCCGAGGAGTAGCTGTTCCCTTGATTTGTTTTTCGGCAGCGGTGAAGATTTTCTGGCGAGTTTCTTCAGAGCCGACAAGCCCCTTGAGAGTGACGGTGCCTTTGTCGTCTTCAGTGACGATAAGAACGGGCGGACGAAGTTCTTCGGCAGTGGGTTTGGTGCTATATGCGGGAATGTAGGCGCCGATGACGTTGTCGATTTTCTCGTGGGCGGATTTGGTGAGGACGGTGCCTTCGGGGATATCAAGTTCGTGCCCTTTGAGAGTGACGCCTGCGGGATCGATGTTCTCGTCCTTGAGGATGTTGTGGATTTTGTTTTGGAGGTCGACCTCGATTTTTTCTTGGTAGAGTGGCTTGGTGAGCCAAGTGCAGAGGGCGAGGAGGAGGCAAAAGATAACGGTGCCAATTAGAAGTTTCATGGTGTTGCCAGAAGGTTGTTAGTTTGTGTTTTGTGCGGAAGCTAAGCGCAAATGAAAATGCATTTGGTTCCGTTTATAAAGACACGCAGAAGTGGTTACAAGTCACTAGGATTTTTGTAATGAGAGCATGTTTGCACAAAAAAAGCGCACAAATAGCTGTGCGCTTTATGGATAATGTCGAGTAGGGGCCTGAATAAGCAGCCTTTATAAAAGGGCTGTTTTCTTCTAAGCGAGGATTTGTTTGATGATGTGGGGGTGCTCGAGGCCGGTTAGTTTTTTGTCGAGGCCTTGGTGTTGGACGGTGAGGTGGTCGTGCTGGAGGCCTAGGAGGTGGAGCATGGTGGCGTGGAAGTCGTGCACGGTGACGACGTCCTCTACCGCGTTGTAGCCGAGTTCGTCGGTGGCGCCATGGGTGATGCCGCCTTTGATTCCGCCGCCCGCCATCCAGAGGGAGAAGCCTTTGATGTGGTGGTCGCGGCCGTCGCCTTGGGCCATGGGGGTGCGGCCGAATTCGCCTGCCCAGACGACGAGAGTGTCTTCGAGCATGCCGCGTTGTTTGAGGTCTTGGACGAGGGCCCAGGAGCCTTGGTCGACGTGGTTGGCGGCGGTTTGGATGTTGTTTTTGAGGTTGCCGTGGTGATCCCAGCCACGGTGGTAGAGCTGGATGAAACGGACGCCGCGCTCGGCCATGCGGCGGGCGAGGAGGCAGTTACTGCCGAAGGAACCATCGCCGGGCGTGGCTCCATACATAGCCAACGTTTTGGGGTTTTCTTTCGAGAGGTCGGTGAGCTCAGGGACGGAGGCCTGCATTTTAAAGGCCATTTCGTATTGGGCGATTTTGGCGGTGATTTCGGGGTCGCCGCTGCGTTTGAAGTTGAGGTGGTTGAGGCCGTTGGCGGTGTCGATGACGGAGCGTTGCTCGTCGCGGGAGACGTTGGGTGGGTTGCCGACGTGGAGGACGGGGTCGCCGTTGGAGTGGAAGTGGACGCCTTGGTATTTAGAGGGGAGAAAGCCGGAGTGCCATTGGCGGGCGGCGATGGGTTGGTCTTGGCCGCCGCCCGAGGAGGTGAGGACGACGAAGCCGGGGAGGTTCTGGGAGAGGGAGCCGAGGCCGTAGAGGACCCAGGAGCCCATGCAGGGGTGGCCGGAGACTTGGGTGCCGGTGTTGAAGAAGGTGTGCGCGGGGTCGTGGTTGATTTGCTTGGTGACCATGGAGCGGACGATGCAGATGTCGTCGGCCATGCTGGCGATGTTGGGGAGGATGTCGGAAATCATTTGCCCGGATTGGCCGTGGCGGGCGAATCCGTGTTGGGGGCCGAAGCAGGTGAGGGCTTTACCTTGGAGTTGGGCGATGGGTTGCCCTGCAGTGAAGGATTCGGGCATGGGCTGGCCGTTGAGTTCGGCGAGCTTGGGTTTGTAGTCGAAGGTTTCTAGGTGGGAGGGGCCGCCGGCTTGGGTGAGGAAGATGACCCGTTTCGCTTTGGGGGCGAAGTGGGGAATGGGGCTGGGAATAGAACCGGAGGTGGAGAAGTTTTTTCCGAGGAGGTTCTGGAGGGCGGTCGCTCCGAGTCCGAGGGTGGAGGTGTTGAGGAAGGCGCGGCGGTTGATGTTGAGCATGGCTGGAGAGTTTTTTAGACAGAATTAACAGAATTTTTCAGAATTATTTTGTTGGTTGTTTCTGGCGTGGGGATTTTAGTGGGCGGTTTTTAGAAGCGGGAGGTGGTTTCGTAGGTGTTGATTAGGGTGCGGGTTAGGGTGGCCCAGAGGGTGAGGTCGTCGGCTTCGGGGGAGGTCGTTCTTTTTTTCTGGAGGAGGTTGGTGAGGAGTTGGATTTCTGCAGCGTGTGGGGGACGGGAGAGGAGTTCTTGGAAAAGCCAGTCAATACGGGCGGATTCGGTGGTGCCGCCCTCCTTGAGGGTGCGTTGGGCGAGGGCCTGGGCGGCTTCGACGAAGGAGGGGTCGTTGAGGAGGACGAGGGCTTGCTGGGGGATGTTGGAGCGGGTGCGTTGGGGGGTGCATTCTTCGCGGGTGGGGGCGTCGAAGGCGATCATTGAGGGGTGGAGGAAGGAGCGGCACCAGAAGGTGTAAAGGCCACGGCGGTAGCGGTCGGGGGCGTGGGGGCTGGCGTCCCATTTGCGTTTGGGGAAGTTGAGCTGGGACCAGTAGCCGGCGGGTTGGAGGGGTTTGACGGAGTCGCCGCCTTGTTGGTGGACGAGGAGTCCGGCGTGTTGGAGGGCGATGTCGCGGACGAATTCGGCGTCGACTCTCCAGCGGCCTTGGCGGGAGAGGTGGACGTTTTCGGGGTCGGCGGCGAGGGTTTGGGCGGTTGTTTGGGAGGATTGCTGGTAGGTTTTACTGAGGAGAATTGTTTTGAGGAGTTGCTTGGTGTTCCAGTTGGATTCGATGAGTTGGGTGGCGAGGAAATCGAGGAGCTCGGGGTGGTCGGGCATGGTGCCTTGGCCACCGAGGTCGGAGACGTCGGCGGCAATGCCGCGTCCGAAGAAGAGCATCCAGAGGCGGTTGACGTAGGCGCGGGCGGTGAGGGGATTGTCGCGGTGGGTGATCCAGTTGGCGAGGTCGAGGCGGGTGAGGCGTTCGGTTCTCGCTGATTCGGCAGGGGAGCCTTGTTTCGATTTTTCGGGGCCGAGGTGGCTGAGGAAGGCAGGGACGGCGGGCTGGATGACGGGGCCGGTTTTGTCCATCCAGTTGCCTCGGTTGAGGAGGGTGGTGGTGCGCATTTTTTCTGTGGGGAGAGCCTCGGAGGCGAGGGTTTTGCGCATGCCTTTGGTGAGGGTGTGGAGTTTGCCGTGGTAGCCGTCGAGGATGTTGCGCTGGGGGTCGAGGACGGGGCTGAAGCTGCGGTAGTATTGAGTGAGCTTGGCCGTTTCAGCGGGCTGGCGTTCGGCTTCTGGTTTTGCGAGGAGGGTTGAAATTTCTTGGGTGGGGCCGACTTCGCGAGCAAAGTGGAGTTTGGGGCTACTGGTGAGGGCGAGTTGGAACTTCCCGATAACGTGGTGTCCAAATTTGGATTGGTGGCGGAGGTGGATTTTGAACTCGTCTCCTTCTTCGACTTGAATGGGATGTTGGAGGGTGAAGAGGGCGGTGCGTGGGCCGTTTTGGTTGAGGTGACCGCTGACGGCCCAGCCTTCGTTGGGGTTTCCAGTAAAAGACTTTTGGGCGGTTAGGTTGGGTTGCTCGAAGCTGGCTTCGCCTTTGGTGAGGCTGATGACTTTTCCTTTGTGTTCGACGACGATTTTACTGAGGAGAAAGTTGCCGTTCCCGCTGGCGGAGTAGCCGTTTTTTGCGTGGAGATCGTTGTTGAGGACCTTGAGGATGAGGCCGGAGTAGGTGCCTTTGCTGAGTTTGGCGGTGACGACGATATTTTCATTGGCGGGGTTGTTGCCGGGAAGGAGTTGGACGATCCCTTGGGGGTGGATGGTGTGCTTGCTCCCAGAGGTTTGGACGTTGCTGGGGGTGAGCGCTTTGTGCTGGGCGCTGGCGGAGTGGTGTTGGGGGTTCTTTTCCCACATTTTCTGGTGGGCGTTGAGGCCTTCGATGAGGGCGGGGTTGTCTTGGATTACTTTGGCGATGCGGTGTTGGTGGATGAGTGCGTGGAGGCGTTTTTGTTCTTGCACTTCTGCGGGGGTGGGCACGTTCATTTTGGTGCGACGAGCTCCGACGGAGGTTTCTTTGATGTCGTCAAAGAAGGCGGCGTAGGCGTAGAAGTCGTGCGCGGTGAAGGGGTCGAATTTGTGGTCGTGACACTGGGCACAGCCGATGGTGGCACCGAGGAAGAGGAGGGAGGAGTTGCGGACGCGGTCGGCGGCGTAGATTTTTTCGTATTCGCGAGCTTGGGCACCACCTTCTTCGGTGCTTTGGAGGAGGCGGTTGTAGGTGGAGGCGACGCGTTGGTTTTGGGTGGCGTTGGGGAGGAGGTCGCCGGCGAGTTGTTCGCGGATGAATTGGTCGTAGGGGAGGTTCTGGTTGAAGGCGTTGATGACGTAGTCACGGTAGGGGGTGACGTGCTGTTGGTTGTCGGAGTGGTAGCCGATGGTGTCTGCGTAGCGGGCTAGGTCGAGCCAGTAGACGGCCATGCGTTCACCGTAGGCGGGGTCACTGAGGTATTTTTCGATGAGTTGGGTGTAGGCGATAGGGGTGGGATCAGCGGTGAAGGTGGCGACGTCTTGGGGGCTGGGGGCAAGGCCTCGGAGGTCGAGGGAGAGGCGGCGGACGAGGGTGGTGGGGTCGGTGGTGGGGGAGCTGGAGAAGCCGGCTTTGGCGCGTGAGAATTCGACGAGTTGGTCGATGGTTTCAGGTGCGGTGGCGGCGGCTTTTGCGGGTTTCTTGAGGGGAGTGTAGGACCAGTGGGGTTCGTAGTTGGCTCCGGATTCGATCCATTTTTTGAGGATTTCTTTTTCGCGCTGGCTGAGGGCTTTATTGAGCTTTTTGGGCGGCATGATGTCGTCTTCATCGGTGGTGATGAGACGGTGCCAGACTTCGGAGTCGTCGAGGTTGCCGGGGACGATGGCGTTGCGGCCGTCGATTTCCTGAGTGGCGCCCTCGAAGGTGTCGAGGCGGAGATCGCCTTTGCGGTCATGAGCGTCAGGGCCGTGACAGGCGAAACATTTGTTAGAGAGGATGGGGCGAACGTCGCGGTTGAAGTCGAGTTCGGCGGAAATGAAGGTGGTGGTGAGGAGAAGGGTGAGGGCGGCTTTCATTTCATTGAGGGCGGTTGGCACTTAGCTTTTGGCTTTTGGTCCGCTGCGGCGGATTGGCTATTATGACGGTGGGCGTTTCTATAGCTACGCCTTTAAGTGATCTATTATAGCCGTTGGATACTTTTTGAAGTCATCAATATTTTGGATGCAGTAGTGAATTACTGTGATCATTTTGTGTAAGCTTGGCCATTGAGAGAGGGGAATGTACACACTTATCCATATGGCTATGAAGTGTCTTCGCGGTTAGGTGCGAGCTGAAGCTCGCGGTCCGGATGAGCCGTCTCGTTTGTGAGACGATGACGCCCTATTGTTGTGGCTTGTTGGTGAAGAGCCAGGTGGATTCGGGGAGGTGGTCGAGGGGGAGGTTGTAGGTAATCTGGTAGGTTTGACTCCAGGTGTTGTAGTCGGTTTGCCAGTAATCGTTGCCGTGGACGACGGGGTGGAATTTTTGCGTTTTGTCGTTGATAATTTGGTAGAGCTGGTAGCCTTTTACCGAGTAGAGGTTTTCAATGCGGACGGGAACGGCTCCGACGCCTCCTTTGATGTTGAAGGTGACTTCTTGGGCGCTTGCGGAGTCGGCTTTAATGAGGAGGGGGTAGTTTTTTACAACCTGCCCACCTTTGGTGGTGACTTGAAGGTTATTGCCGGCGGCTTCGCGGTGGACTGGGGCCCAAGAGTTGGGGTGTTTTTTGAGGAAGTTGGTGAAGGCTTGGTTGGGGCCGTAGTAGTCGGTGGCGAGGCGGGGGAGGGTGATCCACTGGGCTTCGAATTCGACGCTGTCGCCGGGTTGGATGGTGGTGATTTCTTTAGGCGGGGCGAGGTAGAGGTTGAGGGATTTTTTTCCTTCGCCGAGGTCTTTGTTGACGAGGATGGTGATGCTGGGGCGAGTGAATTCTTTACCGCCAAAGTTGGCTTTGTAGGAGCGGATGATGAGCGCGCGGGTGCCGTTGCCCCATTTACGGTCGCGACCGGTTGCGATTGCGGAGCCGGGGAAGGTGACCCAGGCGGGGCCGTTTCCGGTGAGAAGGTGGCGGTCGAGAAGTTTGGAGCCTTCTTTGGCGTTAGTTGGGGTGGGAGTTTCTTTTTGGAGGCCATTGAGGTCTCCGTAGGCGTAGCGTGGGGTGATGACGTTGCCTCGGTCACCGAGGGCGAAGAAGGTGGTGGCGTCTGCGGGTTGGGGTTTGTTGAAGGTGTAGCGGAAGTTTTGGAAGGTGCGGGCGTAGTCGTCGGTGCGGGGGGTTTGCACTTGGGCTTGGACTTTGACGTCGTTGTCGATGCCGTAGTGGCCGTCGTAACGGACGTCGGTGAGGCAGGGCCCGTGGGCGTGGTAGGCGGTCTTGACGCCGCTAAGATAGAGGCGTGCTTGTTTATGTTTTGGGGTTTTGGGGGCGAGAGGTTGGAGGATTTTGAGCCAGTCGCCCCCCCATCCGCAGTCGGTCCAGTCCCATTTTTTGCCGTCTTTTCCATCGCGGAGCATGAGGCCTCGGACGTCGGTGATGACGTTGGGGACGCAGGCGGTGTCCATGTCGAAGCAGATGGTTTCACCCCAGCAACCGATGGCGAGTTGATCCCAGCGGGTGTTGTTGGCGTAGCCGACGAGGGAGAGTTGGGCGTGGCTGGCGGCGGGGAGTTTCCCGTAGAATCCGTAGGCGATGCGGAGTTTGTAGGTGTTTTTCCCAGGCTGAGCAGGGATGATCATGAAGGGGCGGAAATAGGCACCCATGGTGTGGTGGTGCCAGTTTTTGCTAAGCTGGACGGGGATGCCGGTGGGGGTGCCGTCTTCGTAGCAGAGGATGGGGCTGAGGCCGGTGATGTGGGGTGGGTTTTTGTAGTGAAAGTGGACGGGAACGCGGGTGGTGGCGGGGCCTTTGTTGTCGATTTGGATGGTGATGTCGTCGTAACTGCGGATGTCGGTGTAGCCCTTTTTGATCTTTTTGTTAATGTTTTGGATGTCGGCGGAGTAGCTATTGAGCTCGGGAGTGTAGTTGAGGGAAACCGTTTTTTTGTCGGGAGTGGTGAGGCTGACGGTGAGGTTAGGGTTGTTGACGGAGGTGTTGTCGAATTGGCCGTTGAGGGTGATTTTGTTTTGCTGGCCGACGTTCCAGTTGCCTGAGATTTTCTTTTGCGTTTGCCAGTTTTGGGTGCCGTTTTTAAGTGAGAGCCTGAGGGTGGCGTTTTTCCAGTTGGGTGTTTTGTATTGGTTGCCGAAGTTGTGATTGAGAGTGAGGCCGTTTTTGATGGGTTCCTTTTCAGGGTGGCGTTGAAGTTTGCGGATTTCTGCGATGGAGAGGGCGCGGTTCCAGAGGCGGACTTGATCGTAGAGGGCGTTGGTGACGCGGTTGTGGTTGTCGCCCCGGTTGCCGAGGGTGATGAGGTCTTTGCCTGGTTTGCGGGGGAGATTGACTTCTTGGCTATCTTCTTCGCGTCCGTCGACGAAGAGGCGCAATGTTTTGCCGTCGTAGGTGAGGACAAGTTGAACCCATTTGTCGTGAACGATGGCGTTTTTACTGCGGACGGTGAAGCGGTTTTTTCCGCCGCCGATGTTCATGGTGGCTGAGGGGCGGAGGCGGCTGATGCTGAAGCCGAAGTTGCCGTCATCTGCTTCGTGGCGTTTGTTGCAGAGGATCCAGCCGTCGTTGTTTTTGTGGAGGCTGGTAGGCTGGTTGATCCAGCATTCGGCGGTGAATTGAGGGGTGCTGGGAAGGTTGCTTTGACGGATGGTGTGAGGTTTATCGACGAGGCAGAGGCCATCGCCGTGGACGCCGGTGATGGAGCCTTGGCTGTAGAGATGGTCGGGGGTGATTTGGCCGGTGAGGGTGAGGCTGTTTGGCCAGACGACAAGATCGAGGCTGCTGTTACTGCTGAGGAGTTGTCCTTGGTCGTTTTTAAAGATGAGGTTCTGGATGTCGTAGTGTTGGGCGATGGTGCCTGATTCCCACATGCGGACGGTTTTGAGGCGGTGGCTGTCGGTTTCTTCTGCGGCTTGGCAGCCGATGAGGCGGTAGATGGAGCCGCTATGTTCGACTTCGAGGTTGAGCTGGCCACCTGGGAGATTTTGGAGCCGCTGGGTGCCGGTGGTGAGAGTTTTGAGGTGGTTCGCGGAGCTGGTGATGGGGCCGAAGTGTGGGTTGGTGAGGTTGTCGATGTTGAGTTTGAGGCCGAAGCGGTCGGTTTCAAAGCAGAGGATGTCGGGGAAGTTCTGGTGGTCGGGTTTGCGCCAGCTTTTTTCCCAGAATCCGTATGAGTAGTCGGAGGCGAGGATGGGTGCTGGGGCGGGATGTGCTTGCTGTGCGGTGAGGGGCAGGCTGATGAGGGTGAGCAGGAGGGTGGAAAGAAGGTGGCGCATAAGGTTATGTGGCTTTGAAGTTCTAGATACGTGGGTGATTTTGCGTTTCTTACCTTATTTATTATGGATAGGAATAATTTTTTTGAGTGTATTTGGTGATGTTTAGGGAAAGAAAAAGGCACACCATGTGGGTGTGCCTTTTGAGGGGAGTTTTTCTGTTGTTAAGTTATTTAAGGTCGGTGGCGAAGGGGATGGCGGGAAGGCCTGCTTTGTTGTAGAGGTTGGCACCTTGGGGGTTGCTGGAGTAGGCGTAGCGAACCTGAGTAGGCGCTGGCACGGCAGGTGAGGTGACTTCAATGGTGTTACCGACGATGGTAGCGGTGGCCCAGTTCCATTTGCCGTCTGCTCCGGCGATGGCGAAGCGTTCGAGTTTGGCGTTGGGGGTGGGTTGAGCGGGGGAGAGACCTTCTTTTTTAGCGGAAATGAGTCCGCCGCCTAGGTGGTTGAAGTTGAGGACCGCTTTGTTGCCTTGGATGGCGAGAGACTTGAAGGTAGGGCCAGAGACGACGGTATCCTTTTTACCGTAGACGTCGCGGAGGGCCCATTGGGCGAGTCTTTTACCAACGTCTTGTTTGTTTTTGGGGTGGATGTCGGTGGGGTGTCCGATGTCGAGGGCCGAGGCGACTCCGGTGTGTGGGAGTTCCTGGATGCGATCTTGGGCGACGCGGATGCGGGCGAAGCCGTCACCTCCTGCGGGGTTGTCGGTGGCTTTGTGGAATTGGGCGAGTTTGACGACGTAGAAGTAGAGGGGGAAGTCGGCGGGCTGGTCCCATTTGGTGCGCCAGCCATTGACGAGGGCTTTGAGCTTGGGGAGGTAGGCGAGGCCTTCTCCGCTGTTGGATTCGCCTTGATACCAGATGGCTCCTCGGACTCCGTAGCCGACGATGGGAGCGACCATGGCGTTGTAGATGGAGGTGGGCTCGTTGTGACCTTTGGGGCCGAGTGAGGTAGGCTGAACTGGGAGGGGGGTACCGTTGTCTATGCTGGCTTTGAGGGCTTTACTCCAGGCGTCTACGTCTTTGGCGTATTTGAGCCAAGCGGCTTTTCCGTTTTCTGTGTCAAGGAGCTGAGCGTCGATTTGTTTTGATACTTTGGCGAGTTCTGGTTGGGAGCGGAAGCCGACAGGCGGAGTCCAGGGTTCGATACGGGTGCCGCCCCAGTTGGTGCCGAGAAGCCCGATGGGGACGCCGCTTTGCTGTTGGATTTCACGTCCGAAGTAGTAGCCGACGGCACTGAAGTTGGTGACAGATTTAGGTGAACAGGTGTTCCACTGGGCGGGACGGATGAGTTTGTCAGCGGGAGTGGAGGCGATGTCGTGGCCTTGGACGTCGAAGAGGCGGATCTGCGGATGGTTGGCTTGGGCGATTTCTTTGCCGGGGTTGAGGGATTGTGAAACTTTCCATTCCATGTTGGATTGGCCGGAACAGATCCAGACGTCTCCGACGAGGATGTCGTTGAGGGTGATTTTCTCGTTGGCTTTGCCTGAGATGGTCATGGCTTGGCCTTTTGGGTTGGCGGTGAGGGGGTTGAGTTTGAGTTTCCAGCGGCCTTGGGGATTGGTGGTGGCCTTGTGGGTTTGTCCGGCGAAGGCGACGGTGATTTCGGTGCCAGGGTCGCTCCAGCCCCAGACGGGTGCGGGAATGCCGCGCTGGAGAACCATGTGGGAGCTGAAAATTTTAGCGGTGGAGAGATGAGCGTTCGCGGCGGTGCCGAGAGCGCAGAGACTGAGGGTCAGGATGGTTGTTTTAGTCATGATGATTCAAATGAGTTCGCTATTATATTTATGGGATACTGGAGATCAGTAAAGCTAGCGAGTGTCCCTAATTATAACGAGTCGATGATATAAGCTCTTTCAACAAAAAACCCAACCTCTACTTTTGTAGGGTTGGGTTTAGAAATTGTTAAGGGTGAATGTATCTCATTAGAGGGATGCTTTGAGAGCATCGAACTCGGCCTGGAGGCTTTCGATCTTGGCGCTGAGTTTAGTCATCTTGCTGAGCGTCGCAGTCATTGATGATGAACCAGCTTTGGAAGATGCCTTTGCAGCTTTAGGAGCTTTTACTTTTCCAGCAGCTTTCTTAGGAGCGGCGGGTGCACCACTTTTCTTAAGCCAGTTGTTGATAGTGATTGGGGAAACTTTGAACTTGCGAGTCGCAGCGGCAACGCCACCACGGCCTTTAGCGGCGTTGGTGTCGGTTACGAATTTAACAATGGCTGCTTTTTCACTAGGTGAGTAGCGGATTCCTTTGACCTGCTTTTTGGCGGGCTTCTTTGCAGATTTGGCAACAGCTGTTTTAGGGGCTGCGCTTACTTTTTTGCTAGACTTCTTGGGGGAAGATTTCTTTTTAGTGCTCATGGGAAGATCTGTCTATATGATTCCGATACCATATGCAAGAAAATAGATACCTGTGAAAAGGTACCTATATTGTATGTTTTCCAGTGTTAGATATAAAGGTTTGGATCTCTTTATTTCTCAGGTATTCGGTTAGACATGACTCCTTCGATAGCGCGTTCGAGGAGGGGGATGTTCTTGGGGAGAATGGGGGTGAGGGAAGCAACGAGTCCTGCGGTTTGCTCTTTGTTGTAGTGTAGGTAGAGGTTTTTACCTTTGACTTCAGCAAGGTCGATTTCGGACCAGTAGATGACTTGGAGGTTTTCGCGTGCTTTGAAGAAGGGGAAGATTTCTACTCCGAGTGGAGTGAGAATGATATAGGCGTAGCGGTTACAGCGGACGCCAATCCAGAGGAGCGGGAGGGCGAAGACGATGGGAATGATCGCTGACCAGAGGGGAATGGGTGGCTCTGGAGTGAGGGCGACCGCAATGAAGGTGACGCTGCTGATGAGGAGCAGGCTAGCGAGGAGGTAAAAAGTCTGAGCCTGAGCACTGCGCGTGAAGCGCAGTTCTTTCTCAGGTTCAGCAACTTTTTTTGGGCCGGGAAGCATGGGGGAGCTTGAGGGTGGGCGAGAGTATCGAGCACGCTCTAGCCGAAGACGCCCATCATGCCGAGCACTCCGCAGACGGAGATGATGAACATAATGATGAGCATGACGGTGAAGATGCCGGCGAGGTTAATGACGGATTTACGATTCATAGGAATAGTCGGGTTGGTGAGGGTGATTCGAAGTTGACGTTGTTTTCTTAGAGAACGGGCGGGGATTCTACTTTGCTTCGTTCATTTTTTCAACGACGAGTTTTTCTATTTTGTCGTAGAGTTCTTTGTCTTCTTTGAGGGCCGTTTTGGCGGCATCACGTCCTTGGGCGAGTTGGTTGCCATCGACACTGAACCAGCTGCCGCGTTTTTGGATGAGGTCGTATTCGAGAGCGAGGTCTAGAAGGGAACCGACGCTGGAGATGCCTTCGTTGAACATGATGTCGAACTCGGCTTCTCGGAAAGGAGCGGCGACTTTGTTTTTGACGATTTTCACGCGGGTGCGGGAGCCGAGCATGCTGCCGTCGGTCGCTTTGATTTGGCCGATGCGGCGGATGTCAACACGGACAGAGGAGAAGAACTTGAGGGCGCGACCACCGGGAGTAGTTTCGGGGGAGCCGAACATGACGCCAATTTTTTCACGAATCTGGTTGGTAAAGATACAGACGGTGTTTGCTTTGGCGATGAGAGAGGTCAGCTTCCGCATCGCGGCGGACATGAGACGGGCTTGTGCACCTACGGTGGAGTCACCGATTTCTCCGGCGAGTTCTTGTTTAGTGACCAGGGCGGCAACGGAGTCGAGAACGACAACGTCTACGGCGTTGGAGCGGACGAGGGTTTCGCAAATTTGGAGAGCTTCTTCACCGGAGGATGGTTGAGAGACGAGGAGGTCGTCGAGGTTGACTCCTAGGCGCTGGGCGTATTGGGGGTCGAGCGCGTGCTCGACGTCGATAAAGGCGGCGAGGCCTCCTTTTTTCTGAGCCTGGGCGATGACGGTGAGGGTGAGCGTTGTTTTACCGGATGATTCTGGGCCGTAAACTTCGGCGATTCGGCCACGGGGGAAACCACCGACGCCGAGGGCGCGGTCGATGAGGAGGTTGCCGGTGGGGATGGTGTCGACGTCGACGCGGTGGTCGTCGCCCATGCGGATGATGGCGGTTTCACCGAAGTCTTTTTGGATCTGCGTGATGGCGAGATCGAGATTCTTTTTACGAGCGGCGGCGACTTTTTCGTTCGCGGCGGCAGCGGCGGCCTTAGCTTTCGCTTCGGCTTTAGTTTCTTTCACTTCTTTGGCGGGGGCGGGAGTAGCTGCTGGTGTGGGTTCGTCGGACATGCAATAAGAATGAGGCTGGTTTTAGGTTCTGACAATGGATTTTTTGTAGAGGGGGTGATTTAAAATGAAAAAACCGTGAGATCCCTTGTTTGAAGGGACTTACACGGGATGTTGTTTGTCTTACGTTTTGCGAGCTTTTTTGATCTTTGGATGAAGACGTAAGAGGGGTGGGACAGGTCTTGGGGGATGGTAAAGGAGGCGAGTGAGTCTAAATTGCTTAATCAAACACGCCGTTTCCAGTAGCTGGGGCGTTTTTTGTGGTGCATCAAGGCCATGATTTCAATGCGTTGTGTGGTGGGTAGGTAGATCACGGAGTATGGAAAGCGCGGCACTTTCACCTTGCGGCAGCCTGCCTCAAAGAGTCGTGGCGCTTCTGGGTCGTGAGTGATGATTTCGAGAGCTTTTTCGACTTCGGTAATAAATTCTTCTCCTAGTCCATCCTCGCGTTGCTCATACCAAAGCGCTGCGCCTTCTAGCTCGGCGAGTGCGTCCCGATGCCAACGGACTTTCATGCGGGCTTACGGACTTGAGCGAGAGACTCGCGCACATGTGTGAGGGCATCTTCGTGGTTGATCATTTCGGCAGTTCCATCGCTGAGGGTTTTGACGCGCTTTTGGATTTCTTCGCGCCACTCCTCATGGGGGACATTCTCGATGAGGCCTTGGACTTCTTCAAAAACATCCCACGGGATCACGGCGGACTCGGGCTGGCCGTCTTCTCCGATAATCTTTTTATGTGTGATGGTCATATTAAGAATTTAGCAGTTCTTCTGAGGCTTGTCGCGTTTTTATTCACTGGCTTAAATCCCTGTATAATTACTTTAGTAGGTTTTTAGGTATTCTACTAGGTCGGCGATGTCTTGGGCTTTTAGGCCTAGTTGGTCGGCGCTTAGCATTAGGGAGCGGTTGAGATTGGTGATTTTGGCTACTTTGTTTTTGGGGATGATTTGTTGGACGCCGCCGGTGGAGACGATGATGTGCGGGTTGGCGCGACTGATGACGAGGCCGTGGATTTCTTTGCCGTCTTTGAGGTGGATGCGGTAGCCGTGGAAGCCGTGCGCGATGTCGGCGGAGGGCTCGATGATGCTGCGGGCGATGACGTCGGGGGTTTGGGTTTTGGCCCATCCTTTGAGGCTGGGGCCGTAGGCGGGGCCGACGCCGTCAACTTCGTGGCACATGACGCAGCGCATGAGGGTGGCTTTGCCTTTGGTGGCATCTCCTTTGAGGGCGAGGGCTTCCTCGACGCTGAAGCTGGGTTTCCCGGTGGGGGCCGCGACGGTGATGGGGCTGATCGTGACGGCGTTGGGGTCATAGATGCCGGCGTCCTTGAGCTTGGGCATGAGGTTGTATTTGGACCAGGCGGAGATGGCGCGGCGGAAGAGCCATTCGCTGGCTTTGGTTTTGGAGGGGGTGTTTTCTTTGACGAGGGAGATGAGGGCGTCAGCGGATTTGGGGTCGTGGACGAAGGCGAGGGTTTCGACGGCTTGGTCACGCTGGGTGGGGGTGAGTTGGCGGCTTTTGGCACGGGTGACGAGGTCGGGGATGGAGGCGGTGGCTCCGAGTCGCCAGGTGAGTTTGGCGAAGCGGTCGCTCCAAGCTTCGGGGTCGGTTTGGTTGAGGTCTTTTTTGAGGCTGTTCCAGATGGCGTTTTCTTGGAGGGCGGCGCCGAGGCCGATGGATTCGATGGCGTTTTTGTCAGCGAGGTCAACTTTCTTGGCGAGGGTGGCGAAGATGTGATCGGTTTGGTGGACGGGCATGCCTCGGAGGGAGATGGCGATTTCGCTGAGGAGGGCGGGGTTGTTGGAGGAGGCAGCTAGCATTCCGGCGTGAGGGAGCATGTCGTGGTTGACGGCGCGGAGGGCTTTGTAGGCGATGCGGGGTAGTCCGGTGGTGTCGGGGGCAGTGAGGAGTTTGAGGCAGAGTTCGAGTCCTTTATCGCCGAGGTGGGGGAGGAGCCAGATGGCGCGGGAGCGTTGGTAGTCGTTGGCGTTGCTTTGGCCGGTTTGGTTGATGAGGTCTGTGACGGCGGGGAGGGCTTTTTCTCCGAAGCCTTTGAGGGCGACGAAGCCAAGGTTGCGGACGTTGATGGCGGGGGATTTGAGGGCGGTGATGGCGCCGTCGATGGTGCTGAGATCGAAGGTGGGGTTTTGGGGTTGGAAGCCTTTGGGGGCGATGCGGTAGATGGCTCCGGAGCAGGAGGCGTCTTGGTCGCCGTGGCCGCCGACGCGGGGGTCATACCAGTCGGCAACGTAGAGGGCGCCGTCTGCTCCGACGGCGATGTCGGAGGGGCGGAAGAGGGTGCGTTGTTTGTCTTCGTTGCTTTGGGCTTTCTTTTTAGCGTGGCCGCCGACGAAGTCTGAGCCGCCGAATTTTTCCTCGGGGTTGGAGCTGAGGAAGTTGGTGCGGTCGAGTTGGTAGGTGGCTCCTTTGGCTTTTGGCTGGTATCCGAAGACGACGTTTTTTCCGGCTTCGCAGGAGAGGAGTGTGCCGGCAAATTTGTCGCCGAGTGCTCCGTTTTCATAGTAGACGATGCCGGTGGGGGAGCCGCCGCCGTAGATGTCACCGACGTCAAAGGTGCCGGGGTCGTCTTGGCGCCAGTGGTTGCGGGGGTGGTCTTGGCCGGGGCGGCGTTCGGGGCGGTAGTTGGTGCCTTGGGGCATCATGTAGCCGGCGGAGGAGCCTTCGAGGACGTAGGAAACGCGGCAGGCTGGAGGGTCGTCGTTGTCGTTTTGAAAGAGGTCGCCGTGGGAGGTGGTGCAGTGTTCGTAGGAGTTGCGGTAGCCGTGGCCGATGATTTCGGCGTGTGAGCCGTCGGGGTTCATGCGGACGGAGAAGCCGGCAGAGTAGGTGATGCCATCGGCGGAGGGTTGACCCATGACGGCTTGGTGATCGACGTTCCAGGTTCCCCCGCCGCCTTTGTAGGCGCCGCCCATGTTGAAGGTGCGTCCGGATTTGTCGGTGAAGATGCCGCCGCAGTTGCCGTTGTTAAAATACCATTTGCCGTCGGGGCCGGCGGTGACGGAGTGGAGCGAGTGGTCGTGGTTGGTGGCGTTGAAGCCGGTGAGGAGGATTTCGCGGGTGTCGCCTTTTTTTTCGTCGAAGATGAGGTCGCGGTCGTGGTCGGTGTAGACGAGGAGGTGGGGGGGCTGGGAGACGACGATTTTGTTGTCGATGACGCCGACGCCGAGGGGGGCGATGAGGGCTTTTTCTTGGACGAAGGTGTGGGAGCTGTCGGCGGTGCCGTCGCCGTTGGTGTCTTGAACGACGGTGATGCGGTCTCCGCCGGGGCGGCGTCCATTGTGGCGGCGGTAGTTGACGCCTTCGGCGACCCAGATGTTGCCGTGGCGGTCGATGTCGATGTTGGTGGGGTTGTAAAGGAGGGGTGACTGGGCCCAGAGGGTGACTTCGAGTCCGGCGTCGTTGGCGTCTTGGCGGAGGGCGAAGTGTTCAAGGGGGACGCTTTCGGGGGTGGCGCCGGGTTCCCAGGCGGGGGCGGGCGCATTGGGGTCGCGGGGGAGGGTGACGAGGAATTGGAGGTGGGCGGGGGAGGGTTTTCCTTTTTTGAAGGAGCCGCCGTCGTCGATGCCGACTTGTGCGGTGAAGCGGGTGGCGCCGGCGGGGACGTTGAGGATGAGTTCGGAGTTGGCGTGGGAGCCGATGCCTTGGGGGTAGGTTTGGCCGCCGACTTTGAGGGGCTGGCCAAGGACGTTTTTACCAAACTGAGGTTTTTTCCATTCTTGAGTGAAGGAAGCGAGGTGGGCTTTGGTGACGGGGGTGGCGGAGCCGTCGGCTTGGTGGAAGGTGGGGTTGATCCAGTTGCCCCAGTCGCTGTCGGCGTATCCGAGGTTGGAGAGTTTGAGGCAGATTTGTTTTTTCCCGGTGAGGTCGGCGGAGATGGGGTGGAGTTTGTTCTCGGCGAGGGTAGGGGCAGCTTTGATTTTGGGGCTTTGGCCGAGGGGGGCGGCTTGGAGCTGGGTGAGAGGGGCGAGGGTTCCAAGCGTGGCGATCGTTGAGAGCTTGAGGAGGGAAAGAAGTGGGCGGTTTTTCATGGAATGAGAATGGTCGTCAATATTGAGGAGATTATCGCTACGCCTAGGGGCGGTGATACCTGTTGCCTCATAAATAGAGCACACTGTAGCTCTTGATCTTTGTCTCTAGCGTTGCCTCATAATTAGGACACTCTA
>JAULBV010263811.1:0-10997 GCA_032358295.1 Pterothamnion heteromorphum | reverse complement strand
TATATGCTGTTCAAGCATAGTGCGTACGATGAATGTAAACGTGGATGACACACGGCGCCCTGTACGACTCAAGTTCATGGTGCGTACAATGAATATAAACATGGATTCCGCCCGGCGCCCTGTACGACCCAAGTTCATGGTGCGTACGATGAATATAAACATGGATTCCACACGTCGCCCAGTACGTCCCGGAATCATGGCACGTACCATGTTCTTGGTCACCCGCCGCCCGACCACTGCCTATCACAACCGTGGATTAACATTATCGCAGTACCATGGTACAACGTACCATGATTACCATGGTTATAAACACAGATACATTTGGGATACGCTCTTCCCCCTTTATCACAGTACGTACTGGTTGTTTTCATGGTACGGCACCGTGAATAGTAACGTAGTTGCACACACCCCCGTATCACAGTGCACAACCGCGATTATGTTCCCCATAAACCCTATGCACGTGCACCGTGTTCTTTCGTTGTTGCCACCATGTATTTTCATGGTTGTAGCCTAAATTTACCATGCTGTGCTGTGGTGATGTGTGGCCGACTGCTGGGCGTGACACGCAACCGTCGGTGTTCCTTCGAGGGGGAGCATGATATGAAACTAAGTACAACTGTTTTTAATGAAAAACATTGAATCCGTCCGTATCCAGGCGATTGATTTTCCGTCTTTCATACGAGAAGCTGAAAAGGCCCTTGACCCTTCGCTGTTGTTCTTCAGCGCTTTTCCGAACCTGTGGGTGTAAGCTCGCTTGGCAATGGATCGCATCATAAAGCTGCGCGCACACGCTATATTAGTGGGGCCGTTAGGTTGCTGTTACGTCCCGAATGGCTGGAGCGCCTAAACGGCGCTGCTTTCATTGGTGACCTGCAATAGTGACCTGCATCTGCTCGTGCCGTGCCTTTTCACTAGCCACCATTGTCGGGCGGGCGGGAATGGCGTACCGGCGTCGTAGTAAGTTATTCTAACTTCTTCGACGTGCGCGCCGAGGTGTGCTGCGTCCTCGAAAACTTGGGTTGGCTAAAAGAAGCCCATAAGAGCGGGTCCACGGCTCCGTAGGTGCGCGGCTATTGCTTTATCAGGGCGAAAATGCAGCCAGTGATATATATATATATATATATATATATATAATACGCTTCACCGCGTACCGCGTTACCGACCGGGCGGGTGAATGCTACTGCAGCTTTACAATGGGGCGCATCAGACTGTGTATGCTGCGCGCACCTGCTATGTCGTGTGCCACTTGCTAAGCTGTGCGCCGTGGTTGAAGTGCTGAGGCGTACAAAGCGTTCCAGGTCTGTTATGATAGCCTGTCATGCGGCTAAACCACTTCTACGTATCTGTAATTCCCGTGGAAAATGGCAGCCGCAACACCCTGTCCGAGTCGCTGCGATAACGCTCTCATAGAACAGGATAGACGACGTAATGTATACCTGCGCGCGCGCACTTCGTGTATGCCTTTCATGCCTAATGTAGCCGCCGGCGAACGTGACAAGCGAACCGTGTCCATCAGCCGTCCTCTATCTCTCTTCCAGAATGCCGTTGTTATACTCTGTACACTGTACAGATCGTAGCAATGGTATTAAAACGGTATAGCACCTTTCAGGTGCTGTACCGTTGTAACGCGGGGCCCGCGTTCCAGCGAAAGACAAGCTGCGACGCACATGGCCGTTGAGGGTCGCGCTCCGCCGAACGGACGGTGATGGAAAACTGAGAAGTATTAACATATGGGTCCGGATAGTAGGTATGGCTCGTGGTGGTTGGCAATGAACATTTACCTGTTAAATCTTACAGCCTGCAGCATGTTGGCCATGCCGAGGTCGGCCACGTGAACTGCGTGTGCCCCTCCTTTGCAAAGCCTATGACGTGCCAAGCTCGCTGGCGGCGCGCACGTGACGTTCGGATACGGTTGGAGGAGGAGTGATGTCCTCCACGTACAAAATACCGCTACTACGGACGGCGATCCCTAGTTTCATTCATACATACCATTCGGTAAGCTCAATGTACCCCTCGGACCTTCCTGATAAGATGGTATCTTCAACGTACAGAACGTTTTATTGATTGGTCAATGAAGCCGTACATACGTATAGAGGTGCGGCGCGTGCCCCGCACATGATCCCCGCTGAAGCACTCTCCCCGAAGAGTGCTTGAGAAATTCGCACGCGCGGGCGAGCAATTTAGCGAGCGAGGGCGCAGGCTCCATTATGTTAGCGAAGCCGGAGGTGGAGCTGTTGTTTACTCTAGTAGTCCCGCAACAGGTGGGCACAGTACTAAATTATGAACCGCTACAGCCTGCGGCTATGGGCATGCATCATAGCACGCACCATGGCACGCACCATCACGTTCTTCGTAGGTGAAGGAACATGGTGAACGTCATGAAGCAATGACACAGCTGAAAGGTAGTATCCAAAATTACTAGCTTGTATACGGCTCTCATCAAGACATTCCAGAAATGCTAAAACATCCTCCACAGTGGCGGTTAGTGGAAAACGCTCTTGCTCTTCGCAAAAATCCAACCAGCGGCGGATCTGGATTTTCCTACAGCGCCAGGTGCTGGTGGCGTAGCGGAGTTGAGATAAAAATGTAGGCTAATGTACTTGGTCTTGACGAGGCATGTTGAGGAAGTTGAAGAAAGTTGAAAATCGACGTGAATGACTAGGGGGGACTTGTTTCATATATAGAAGGTCCGCCCCCGAGCCGTGAACCATGACGACGATGGGGAGGACCACAGTAATTCTGCAACTCAAATGCGCGCGCGCGACAGAGCATACAGGAGGCACGCTAGTGGCGCGTGGTACCCACCATAGCGACCGGCTCCTCCGGCGGGGACAACGCGGCATTTGGTATTAAAGGATTATTTAGACCCTTGAATATGGTGAGGGACTGGAGAGGTTGGGCAGTGGGCGGTGCCACGGCGCATATGCATGGTGGAGCGGAGCAGCAGCCACGTACTGTCGTTGGGCAGAGTTAAAGGCGTCATGGTATGACACCACATCTGCCGCTACAGCGTCACGCGAAGGTGACCGCGGACGGGCACGGCGTACCGGCGTTGTAGAAAGTTGGTCTGACTTCGTAGAGGTGCACTTCGTGGATGTGCGCGCCGAGGTGCGCTACGCGCTCGCAGATGAGGGTTGGCTATAGCGGGCCACGGCTCCGTAGATGCGGGTCGATTGCATTGTCATGGCGCACATGTAGCCAGTGATATACTTTAAATACATATAGCCTCTACAGGTGCACGTAGATTTGGTAGGATACATTAGGTCACCACCGCAGATGGCGAGTAATTGCTCAAAAACTTTGAACAATATCAGCATCACATACCGTACAGTATAAATGGCAATACTTAAAATTAAATCACAAATATAGTATCAGATAGAAATCTATGAAAAAAAGGTAAATATTTACGGAAAGATCACGATCGGGCACGAAATATCAGATGAAATTGATATGATGCAGTAAATACGCAATTCGTCAATAACTGCCCCCAGGGCATCGATCCCCAGGGCTGGATCGCTCGTGAACACCGCGCCGCTCCCCCGCAGCTTCTCGCTCCCCTGCGCCCACTGCGTCGCTCTATTCCTCAGCGCCCCTCCTCGCCTCCCCAACGCTGGGTTCCTCACCCCCTCCGCACGGCTCGGCCGTGGCTGAGCACCCCACCACGCAGCGGCGTGATCCGCCACCGAATCTCACGGCGCCTCCGCGGGCTTCGTCGGTCGCCGCTTCGTCGCCGCCTATGTGCGGCTGCGTAATAGCGGCCCACACCACCAATGCGCTTGGTCACACGTTGTCTCCGCGCCGCTTTGTTGGTTTTCCGCACACCCTGCTCGGTCGCCACCTCTCCACGGCCCCACCCGTCGCCCCCTCCGCGAGGTCTGGTCAGTCGCCGCGTCCGCGCGGTCTGGTCGGGCGCTGCCCCGCGGACTGGTTCGGCGCCAACTCCGCGCGCGGCGTGGGCGGCCGCCACCTTCGCCACGTGGTTGGGTGCCACTTCCGCACGGCGTGGTCACGCACCGACCTTGCCGCATGCGAGAGCTCTGACTCTGCGCGGCCTGGTCGGGCGCGGCTGTGAACGGTGGTATCACAGACGCCACGCCCACTCCGCCGCGGATTATCGCGCCGCCCCGTCGCGCCGCAGCATTACACGCCGCCCCGCTGCGCCGCTAATGCGTTGGTTCTAAACCACACGCCGCTCCGCCATTATCCGACACCACGTCGTTTTCCTCCACAAGGCGGCGCGACCTCCGCCGAACGCCAATGGGTACGTCCTCTGCCGGTGGGCGGGCATTGTCTTGGAGCTGTGGGATAGCGTGATTCCGCCATGCCGCCGGGCTACGGTCCTCTATCACCGCGGATACGCTCCACACCCTGGTGGCGCTGTGACGGCCCAGCTCCAGGATTCTATTGTGAATGTAAGTATCCTTTCCCGCGCGGATCCCTACCTGCGCCATCTCACATATCTCTATCTAACCATCAACAACGAACAATCAGGAACTTTACCACTCAATACGAATCAGGGTTCTGCGTCTCTTCGAACTGCTGGGCCCTAAACTGCACGTTAAGGCGGAAGCGGCGCCGCTCGCGATACGTGTTCAAAGTACGCCGGCGCTTCTCTGCCTGCGTCTGCACTAGATGGTGCAGACGATTGCGAAGGCGCATAAACTTGTCGTTGTCGTCGGCACGAAGGGCCTGCCACTTGATGTGGACATTTGTCAGCGACACGCCGAGTATAAAAAAATCGTCGTACAGATTTTCAGACCACCTCCACTTCTGGAATAGAAGCGTCCATAAACCGCAGAGTCGCGCGAAAAAGTTTTCAACGGCGATCCGGTCGCTGCTAACTTTTCGATTGTAGGCCTCATCACCGAGACTAAGTGTACCTCCCTGCGGTTTCTTCTTAGGAGTTATGCCACGTGTCACCTCCAGTACGCCCTGGTATCCCTTGTCCATCAGGACGGCCCATTTGCGTGGATAGTCATCAGAAAATAATCCGGATTCATCCCATGCCCTCTCTGCATCGGTCTTCTCGAGGCTCTTTTTGTGCCACAGCACCCGCCTCTGAAAAATCTCGAAATCGCTCACGGAGCCCGGATAGTGGTTGCTGGCAGATATGGCTAACCCAGATGGAAGTACAGAAACCTCCACCTTAAAGCCGTATAACTTATGCTTGCCACTGAAAAAGAGCTTCCCCTCCTGCAAATTCCCACACGGTCTATTTTCCTGCTGAAAAGTTACATCGGTGGCGTAACGTGCGTACGGAAAATATTGAAACCGCTCATCTTCTTCGCTCATGTAGGTCATGGAGTTGATGTCGTCCACCTTTTTCACAAGCATATCGTATGCGTGTCTGGAAACCATCTGCACGAAACGCGTGATCATCCTCTCGAACGTAGGGCCTTTCATCTTGAACACCCTTGCGAGCATGTCCCATTGACCCCCATGCTTCAGCACTGACAGGCACATGAACAGTGCATCTTTTCCGGAGACAGAGCATCGTTTCCCGCGGCCCACGTTGTAGTTACGTGCGACATGGTCAGAAACGGTAGCCCATATAATTTCGAACCGAGATGGGTCAAAATTGGTCATACTCTTGATGGCCTCTTGCCCGCCCTCGTTGTAGAATGTGTCGAAAATGGGGCACGGGGAATCGTTCTCCTCATCGGTGTCGTCGAGGTCGGCCACGGTGTTGAATCGGGCTATGGCATTTTCGCGGTCGATCGCTGTGTCGGCCAAGATTTGGAGTGCCGCTGTCGCGTCCGTCGCGTTGAAGGCCATGTTGGGGATGTGGCGGTGGGGCTCTATGACTCTGTGGGATTTGGCAGTGTGCTTTGTATGCCCCTATTCTGGTTTTGGCGGAAGGTGACAGACAAAATGCGCAGTTCACGTATCAATTTTAAAATCCCAGCGTGATTACAGTATACAGCTTCAATCTGGGCATATATGGTCCGCTCCGTATTGGGCGTTGTAGCATACTGTTTTGATTATATTTATTTTAATTGTGCTAGAAATGCCCGCATGTGCGGTATATGTGTAATTATGTTATCATATAATATTGAGCATATGTTCATACAGTATGCACCGAGTAATTTGTAAATATTTGTGGATCTGTGGGTTTGGTCTATTGTTGCCGGAATGTCACTGATTGTGCGCATATGCGTTTTATGAAATAATCATCGCTCCTGCTCGCTCTACCTCTCTTTTGTTTCTCTCTGTGTTTGAGTCTCGCTTTGGTCGCTGTACGGCAAAGCCACCAGCTGCTATAATATATGACGCCCCTTAAGAGCGGGACACGGTGCCGTGTATATGCGTCGAGTGAGTTGTTATTGTACCCATGCAGCTCAGGGGTTTCTACGTCAGTCAGCGCTGCGCTAGAGGTACCTGTACTGATGGAAGTCCGCCATCATCTGAATCGGAAGATATGGCAGTGTTCCCGCTTTATGCACCCACTCAGATGATCGGGACGGAAATGGCTTCACCCTACTCTGAATTTAGTACGGCATCTCGCGTGAATGACATGCACTTCTGTGCAAGTTGAATGAGTAAGGCAAATGGTTTATGACTGAGCTAGTCACTCTCTCTCTCAATTGTGTCCCAACGTTAGTAACTGATACATGACATGTTCGAAGGCTATACTAAAATGAGTTATACAGTAGTCGGACCAAGGAACGAACGTAAGTACAGTTCCAGTAATCGCGATAGTTGGTGAAATAGGGGCGCATCGGAAGGCGAAATGTACCGGGCGGCACTACAATAGCCGATGAGGAAGAAATTCCTTCCTCATCGGCTATTGTAGTGCCGCCTTGCTTTAAAGCAAAATGAATCAGGTTTTTATCAAATAAGGAAAGAAACAAAAAACAATTATTCGTTAAAGCCCCCTACCCGTATGCACCACGCCATTAGGCATATGGTATTGCATACACTCCCCAGTCGCACGATTACCCACTTGGTAGCAGGTACATTCACGAAGAAGTGTGAAATTAAAGTACGGGTCCCGAAGGGTGCTGTGGTGAGGACGATTTCATACGGGTCGAGTAGCCGCAAGCGACTATTTTAGCTCAATAAAATTATGCGAGCGAACAAACGAGAATCGAACCCATGCCTTCCAACCGACAGCGAAGCACGCCAGGAGACCACTGAGCTACGATTCCATTTACATACACGATAGAAACATTCTAATTTAAACGCCACCGAACACCCATCCTCCGGCGTAGAAACCATGAACTATAGATCGGCCATCGGCCTCTCCTCTCTAGTGTGTGCTTAGTGTGTTGGCTCTGAGGAATAGTTACTTATGCAGCGCAAGTTTCCGAGTTTCCTTGGCAGAGTCACGTCACTTGCTCATTTCAGGCCCACAACGCATTGAATATTGCAAAGCAGACGGGACATCCTGAACTTGAACTCTCAAGTTCAGCAAACATGAATCTGTGTGACCGGCTGCTTCTCTGCTGCACTAAATTTCTAGGAACATGCGCGAGTACGATGCCTTCGAGCAATTGGCATCCCACAGTCCCAGTCGAAGCTGCACCGTTCCCCAACTTCGGCCGCCGCGTATGAGCGACCGAGTTAGGTCATTTTCAGAGTCCCCATCGGCACGCCGCACACCATGCTTGAGCTGCTGGGACCTGGCGTCGCGCTTCAACTGCAGTTGACACAATAGCATTTATGGTACATGTACCATACATGCTACTGTGTCAGAGAAATACTGATTAGGCTTCGAACGTGCCTACAGCACGCGACGCAGAGCCAGGCCAGTGATTATATCTCAACGTCGCTGCGTGAGTTGCGGATTTTTCGAAAATGGCCGGGTGAAAAGGTCGGAGCGTAAAGCGCGGCAGGGCCGTTTCACTGCGTTGGATACCGAGCATACCATGACCAGTGGTACGAAATCATTCCCAATGTGGAGCATGTGTAAAGGGCAGATACAGACGCGGCGCTGCTATGCGGGGCCAGTGTAGAAGAGCACGCAGTAGGGGCAGAAACATGAGGCGGCTAAGGCCATTTGTTCACTCGGTGACAGGAAGCGAAGGTTCTAGTACTATATATATATATATTCTAGCTCTTTGTGAAGCATGAATTTCTACCCTGCGACCGGACTGGCTCTCACAATCAATATATTGTACTTTAGTTGCACTGTAACTGTTGAAATGCTCAGCATCATAGCAGTTTTTGAGCTTCATGGCAAATTAATCAGAAGTTAGCAGCAATGCCGTGGAGCGCCCATTGTATTACTAGCGTCAATAGTGCAAGGTTGCGGCGGACTTGGGTCCACGGCATGACTGTAGTACAGACTATAGTGCAGTCCTGTGCCCATCCTTTCTAACAGGAACTACAAACAAAAGTAGAAACACGTGACTGTAGTAAAAGAATCAAAATCACCTTTGACTACCAGTGCACGTCACCTCACCGCTACTGCCTCTAGAAGCAGAGCCTTGCTCAAGCCATCATCTTCACATCTCTTGCTATTTTATATCCCCCCATTTCGTTTCCTGTAGACTGCAGGATATATTGCTACGGTTTTGGGATCATTTCTGTACCATAGCCTATGGTTTGCAGTCATTATAAAGTGAAGTTGCACCAAACGTCCTCGCTTCCTTCGCAAAATGCTTTGGTTGTACTTATAAATTACGGAGGGAACACGTCGTCACAGCACCGGTTCTATGTGACATGTCACTCCTTTGTTCTGCTCTGGGACGGCCATTGCTTTTGCAGTGCCTACTAGCCACTTCGAAAGAAATGGCCCGTGCCGCCGACTATCGCAAGTTAGTAAATTGCGATAGTCGACAGCACGCATGACAAGTTCACTAAAGCATCGTTGGTCAATAGGACCTCGACAATCGGACGGGCGGTGCAAATAGCACACAGAATGCCAGCCTTACTTTAATAGCCCAGCACTGGCTTGGTCTGGTCTTGGAAGGAGAGAAGGCGTTTTGTGAGGGTCGTCTCGTTGTCGTCGCCCGCCTGATCATCCTCGCCGGTGATGTCGTTCTTCATGGGCCACTTAGTGCAGTTGCTCGCTCTGAGCTTATGTGTTCTGTCGTCGCTATTGAATAATAAACAATCAGTACAATTAACAACAGTACTTACCCGGAAAGTATTACTGAATATCTGTTAAAACTGACCTTCACTAATACTTTCCGGGCCCGGTTCCAAATTTAGAAGCAGTAATTGGTAGTACTTGACCTATCACACGGTTGAAACTGGAAGCTCGAGGTTCCCCTTTCAACAGGGAGATCTCGAACCTGCACGGCGTACCCGTTTCGCGCCCGCTTCTGGTCGAGGGTCATGGCACCGGAGTATTTGGTCGTGGAGGCCAGCCTCGCCGTTGGTCTCGCTGCTGGCAGACCGCTCCCTTCCAATCGAGAAAAATTCTTCCTTTTGTTATACAGCACTGGACTTCCTCATAGAGTGTAGAATTGTGTCCCAATGTTGGTATTTTATTGATACTTGACATGTTCGATGGCATCCGTACTAAGATGATTTATAGAGTAGTATTACCTTCATAAGACCGATGCCCCCATATCTTTTCCCAGTAATTTACAAGTACTTCCACATCCGCATCGATCAACCAGTCTCCATCGAAGAAAACACCAGTCGTTCGATAGTGAAAAGTCCGTGCGGAGTACCCGAAACCAACGAGTGAAACCCGAAACCAACGAGTCCTCGAATTGAACAGGGACGCTATTCCCAGGAGGTTCCTATGGAACACAGGAGAAATAACCATGGCTTTTGCTTTAGAATGCTTGATTCGGGAAAATGTTCTGCTCTTATTCGCCCTGCGAAATGTGTACTCATACTAAGTATGAGTACTCATCTTGCAGGTACATACTAGCAATCTGTGCGTAGGAATACGTACGGAGTCGGATGAAAGGGAGCCCCTGAGAGAATATTTTAGATGTGCATCGTAACTCTTCCTGCCGTTCGCGGCCTCTTTGTTATTTTAAATTGTCAGAGAGCCTTCGTGGACCCTGTGCAGTTTAGCACGACTGATTAAGTTCTCCTGTGAAACGAATCCGTGTATTTCCTCGACAGTGTTGTACTGAAAATGCACACCACGCTGTACATTCTGCGCATATGGAGCGGCGAATCACCAAACACACACGAGATCTAGTGTATTCTGTTTTGCACGCCGCTGTCGTCTCGCCCGCAACCCCTTGCCCCGTGTGGAAAACATCGAGGTGTATTTGCTGCCGTTTTAAACATTTTCCGGACCAGTGATCCGACGCATGTTAAAAACTGAAGTCATCTGGGAACGGCTCCAAGCTGACATTTCTTATTGTCAACCTGTTTTCATCCCCGTTTGAAAGGATGGCGAAGCAAAGTGTTCTTGAATGATAAATATCTGAATCAATATATAGTACTGTAGTTCCACTATAACAGTTATCGTGGGCTGCTGAACCATGAAGCAGTCTGTACACTCTGCACTTGTAGCTTGGAATCAAGAGGAAAGGCGTTGAGCGGCATTCAGTGCAGGTACGGAAATACAGCAGGTGTTGCACCGGGAGGATGAAGCAGAAGTCCAGATCCCTGTACAGTACGACCATAAAAAATACGAGAGGACACCTTTTATACTACTTGATCCAGCTGGAAGGCTCGGAGCGTGCGGCGAAGAAGAGGGCGCGCATCATCAACACCGCGCGCTGCGGCGTTTTCAGCGATAAATCCCTGCTCACCCGCGCTGCGACGCAAACTTGGCGTAGTGCACGCGCAGGGCGGCCGCGATTGGAACGACTTGCGACGGGTTGAGAGGGTGGTCGGGCGGCGCGTGCGAAATGGACGACGGGGCCACGTGTGGCGGCAGCGACGGCGCGTGCAACGTGTGCGGCGCGTGTGGCACCGACGCGGCGGCATGGCGGGCCGGTGGTCGGCGCGCGCAGCGCGCAAACGAGTAGGCTGCGCTGAGGCGGCGAGCGCGAGCGCGAGCGCGAGGCGCGCGCGGCGCATGTCCGGGAGCGCGGAGGCTGAGATCGAAGCGCGAGGCACGGGGCGGTGGCGGGTGG
>JAULBV010263700.1:0-11004 GCA_032358295.1 Pterothamnion heteromorphum | reverse complement strand
TGCCGGGCAGATTGGTATTGAATCTTCACGGTGATATTACTAATACCGGATCGGATATAACATACGCTATCCGTATCAATGGCACGGCTATCGTAACCGGTACACTTGATGACACAGGCGGCGCAACCGAAGAGTGGCAAGCAATAGAGGATGTTCCTTATGTGCTGGCAACGGGTGATGTTGTTGATGTTCGTTTTGAAGCAGTTGGTGGCGGTCCTTATAACGTTGGCTCGGACATCGGTACTTTAAAATTCATTACTGAAATACCTACCATTACTCCAATCGGAAATGGTGATACTGTACAAATGAATGATGCGATTCCCCGAAATGTCCTACAACGGGATTTCCTTTCGTCCGTGCTGAAGCTGTTTAACCTGTATGCTTACGAGGATAATCTGAAAGATAAATTTTTAAACATAACTCCTTATGTTGATTTTTATAATGCTTCGGGCGTTGTTGATTGGACTTACAAAATGGATAGGTCGAGGCAAATGGAACTCGTGCCAATGTCCGAACTCAATGCCAGGTATTACAACTTCAAGTTTAAGCCAGATACGGATTACTTCAATGAACTATATTCAAAGAGATACGGCGAGGGGTACGGTGATTACTTATTCGATTCTGAATTTGCTTTTTCCGGTGATGTTGCAGATATACCATTGATATTTTCGGCTACTCCATTGGTGGGTTATTCGGGTGCTGATAAAATAGTTTCCACTTACTATAAACAAGATTCTCCCGGTATTGAAAACCCGGTGGACACCAATATAAGAATATTACAAGCGAAGTTAATAACGGGCATTGGGGCATGGTCAATACTTGACGTAGCTACTGTATTGCAATCGGGTATTACTTCATACGGTTACGCCGGTCATTATAATGATCCCGATGTACCCAGTAACGATATTCATTTTGGGGTACCAAGAGAATTATTTTTTACCCTGCTATCAGGTGGTATCAATGTTACGCAATTCAATTTGTATTGGAGTTCTTACATGGCAGAGATAACGGATAAGGACAGTAAACTATTAACGGCATGGTTCAAATTAACAAACAGCGATATTTATAACCTCGACTTTAGCAAGTTCATTTACATTGATGGTTCTTATTTCCGGTTGAACAAAATAATAGACTGGAATGCAAGCGATCCTGAAGTGTGTAAATGCGAATTGCTTAAAGTTATATACCCGACTTACTAATGTCAGACGTAACAGTAGGTGCGAAGCTAACCCTCGATGCTGCACCGGCTACCAAATCAATGAGGGAATTTAAGCAGGAGGTGAAGGACGCAAAGGCCGACCTGTTGAATATGCAAGCAACGTTTGGGGCAACCAGTAAGGAGGCTTTGAATGCTGCGAAACGTGTGGCACAGCTTGAAGATTCTTTAAAAGATGCCAACGAGACAGCGAAGTTATTTGACCCTGGTAATAAATTTCAGGTGCTGGGTAATGCTGTTCGTGGCCTGGTTGGTGGCTTCACGGCTTTGCAAGGTGCGTTGGCACTCGCAGGTGTTGAGGGCGAGGACTTGCAAAAGACATTAGTGAAAGTTCAGGGTGCGCTGGCATTGACCGAAGGACTCAATGTTGTGGCAGATGTTGCAAAATATTTCAAGCGGCTGGGGTCTGTTATCGTTCAGACGCTTGGTAAAAGTGGGGCTATCGGGTTGGCGATTGCTGGGGTTGCTGCTTTGGGGTTGGCATTTGCGGGAGTGTTTGATGGTGCAAAGAAATTAACAACACAACAGCAGGCATTACTTGATGTGAGCAAAGAGGCAACTAAAATATATGCGCAGGAACGCCTTGCTCTCGAATCATTGGTTGAGCCTTTGAAAAGCGAATCAGCAAGCAGACAGGATAAGATAAACGCTATAAAAAAATTACAGGATACTTACCCAAACTATTTTAAGAATCTCGATCTTGAAGGGGATAAGGTTGTAGGACTCGCACAGGGGTATAATTTATTAGTAAAGGCAATTGGGTTAAAAGCAAGGGCAACAGCAGCCGGAAACCTATTGGCAAAACAGGAAGAGGAGTTATTGGGCTTGGGTTTCCAGGTGGGTATAACAACAGAAGAGGAGGCAGTAGCTTTTCTAAAAAAATTAGAAGGTACTGACAATCTTGTAAATAATTTAATTCTATCAAAAGCAAAAGACGCTATTGATAGGAGAAAGTTTTTACAGGAGACTATCCTTGATTCTGAAAAACAGTTAAAGCTATTAGGAGGCGACCCAACAGGCAAGGGTGGTGGCGTATCTACTTCTTCACGGGTGGCTGTGGCTAAAGCGGAGAACAAAGAAATAGAACTTCAATATTCAACGCACGAAGAAAACATACTGATAATACAACAGGAGAACAGGCAGAAGTTTATTGATAACAAAAAATTATTTATTGATGAAGGAAGGAGATTGGAGCAAGAAGAGTTTGATGAAAAGATTGCCTTGCTCAATCTCGAATTAACTGTTGAAGAGAATGCCGCAAAGCAGCGCAAGAAATTGTCAGACGAAGAGCGGGCGGTCCGGGTACAGAATGCTGAAGCGGTTGGTAACGCCCTCGGTGCATTGGCAACCCTTATTGGCGAACAGACAGCGGCAGGTAAGGCGTTGGCTATTGCGCAGGCGGTTATCAATACATGGCTTGGTGTTACGGAGGTATTGAGGACAAAATCTGTCCTCCCGGAACCTTTTGCTACTATTAGCCGTATTGCGAATATCACAACCGTTGTTGCCTCCGGCCTTAGTGCTATCAAAAATATTGGTAAGGCAAAGGTACCGGGCGCTTCTGCCGTTGGCGGTACAGGAAGTCTTGGGGCTAATACCGCCGCACCGATACAGCCAAGAACACCCGGCGCAACAAATACCTTGTTAAATCAAGACCAACTAAATCAAATCGGGAATAGTGCAGTTCGGGCTTTTGTAGTGGAAACTGACATTACGAATAGTCAGGAAAGAATCAGAAGGTTAAACCGGGCGGCAAGGATTTAGGGGCAACCGGGGTTTTATAAGATTTATAAGTATGGCACTACCATTAAGAGAAATGAGAATCAACCCGGAGGAAACAAGTGATGTTGAAGTTTCCTTTATTGCACTTGTACCTAACCCGGCTATTGAAATCAACTTTATGACCTTTGGAGACCAACGGATGCAGTTTAAAGTGGATGCTGAAAAAAGAATTATTTCCGGTCCGGCCATGACTCCTAATGTCCCAATTTATAGAAAGGACGCAAGCGGGGAGTATAATGTTTTTTTCTCCCCTGATACTATCAAGCAGATTGCTTTAAAGTTTTCAAAGAAGGGTTACGGCAAGAATCTTAACCTATTCCACGACCCAAATATGCCCGCAGACGGTGTGGCTATACTCAATTCATTTGTGAGTGATAAATCAATAGGCATCATGCCGCAAGCCGGTTTTGAAGAAACACCGGACGGCACCTGGTTTGTAACCGCAAAGGTTGAATCAGATGATATTTGGAATCGAATTAAGGCCGGAGAGTTTAAAGGGTTTTCAGTTGAAGGGAACTTTTCTTTTGTAGAAAACGGGGCAGTTGACCAAAAAACAGATTTACAAGAAAGGGGATTTATGGCAGACGTTAAAAAATTACTTGCAGATATTAAGCACTTGTTTTTAAAACAAACTTTTGATGTTACCGGTGATACTGGTAGCGAAGCAACTTCAATGAAGTTGAAAGACGGTACAGAAGTTACCGTTACAGAACTTAATAACGGCGGTGTTTTAATGATTGGCGCAGCCCCAGCACCTAATGGTGATTATGAATTGGAGGACGGTACAAAAATTACCGTTTCGGACGGCGGTGTTATTACCGATATTAAAATGGTTGAAGCCGCAGCCCCTCCTGATTTTACAGCACAGTTTGCGCAGATTGAAGAAAAATTCGCAGGCTATGAGCAAAGGTTTGCAGCTTACGAGCAAAAGATAAGTGGCTACGAGCAGAAGTTTACAGAACAGCAGGAAGCCATCAATAAGGCGCAGTCAATCAATGAGCAATTATTTACGATTGTTCAGAAGTTGGCGGAGACCCCAAGTGCAGACCCTGCCGGACAAAGTGCCGCTTCTTTTCAATCAGAGAGAGCAAAGAGCCGGGCAGAAAACCTGACAGCATTATCAGAAACATTAAATAAATTAAAAAAGAAATAAAATGGCATTTACAGTATCGTCTTTAACGAACTACGTTAACGAGCAATCAAAAGAACTTATAACCGCTATCCACTTTGAGGGAAAGACGGCAGATATGGCTTATGCTCATCCTGGTATCAAATCGTCCGAAGCTATCCAGCTTTTGGCAACATCTCCGATACCGCAGGATGCTTCGGCTTGTTCGTTTAACGCCTCCGGTGATGCTACATTCACACAGGCTATCCTTGCGGTTTCCCCTGTGAAATGGGAGGACTTGCTTTGTGTGAAAACATTGGAAAGTAAGTGGACACAGTTGTTATTGAAATCAGGTGTACATTACACCGAAGCAGATATTCCGAAAATGGTAATGGACGATGTGATTGCCGTTATTACGGAGCAACTTGAAACTCTCGATTGGCAGGGTGATACTTCTGCCGGTTCTGCATACTTGAACAAGTATAACGGTCTGCGTAAGATAATCAAAGCCGCAACCGGAACAGCAACCGCAACAGCCTCCACATGGAACCTGACCAATGCCCGGACGATTATGAAAAACATAATCTCTGCAATACCAGCAAGGTTGAAGGGCAACCCAAAAGTAAAAGTAATCTGCGGCTACGATGTAGCTGAAACATACCGCCAGGCGTTAATGGATGCAAACCTTTTCCATTATGCACCGGGTTCTAAAGACCAACAGGGAATTTTTGTTGAAGGGTCTGTACACGAACTTATGCCGGTGCATGGTCTTGATGGCCTGTACACAAGTACCGGTGACAACCCTTTCATCTTCGCTTGTATCCCTGATAGAAACCTGCATTATGGTTTTGACGGATTAAATGAGGAAGAAAAAGCGCAGATGGGTATGGATCAATACCAAAAGAATGTTTGGTACAGCTTTGAAGTAAAAAGAGGCTGGCAGATTATCTATCCAAGTGAGATAGTGGAATATTCAAACTCTTAATAACCCGCCCGGCTAACAACCGGGCTTAATAATTTATACATGGCTTGTGCTTTAACTTCGGGGTATGTTTTGGATTGCGCCAACTCAATGGGTGGTGTAAAATCAATCTACCTTGCTAATTTCGAAAATGTATCAGGTGTTACTTCGGCCTCCGGTATTGTTACAGCAATAGCAAAAGCCGGTGGTGGCAGGTTCTACAAGTTCAATCTTGTAAGGGCAACCGCTTCGGCAATCGAAGAGTTCACAGATGATAACGCAACCGGCACTCATTTCAATGCGCAGACGGTTACAATGATTTTTAATAAGATGCAGGCAGCTACCCGTAACATTATTGCTACGATGGCGCAGGCAACACTTATAGCGGTTATTGAGGACAGGAACGGTAAGTATTGGTTGTATGGTAAAGAATCAGGCCTAACCAGGTCGGGAGGTTCAGCCGCAACGGGTACAGCCGGAGCTGACAGAAACGGATACGAGGTTATACTTATCGGTGAGGAATTAGAGATGGCACTTGAAGTAAGTTCTTCGGTTATAACAACAATAGAAACGCCGTAATAGGGTTGATGTTAGGATAAAGCAGCAAAGCCGCCGTAAAATCGGCGGTTTTTTTATAAATGATAGTTTTAACAAAAGGAAACAGTTCTGAGGAAATCATTGTTACGCTAAATGAAAAGCGTACTTTAGATGCAGGGTTTTACATATTTTCCTTTACGCATTTCACTACCAAAGAGGTAGTATTATTTGTAGTGAACTTTTCGGCAGACGATAGCGATTACCCGGACAGGTACAACAACTTTGAAATAGATACGGATAGTGTTTTCGGTAATAAGACAGTAGGCCAATGGTGGTACCAGGTGAATGAATCAGAGGACGGCACTACAGAGGGAACACAGGTTGAATGTGGTGTTATGGTTCTGAACCCGGAAACAACTTTTGCGCCGGACCAATACGAAAATCAGGAAACGGTAACAGTATATGGAGGATAATATAATTTTTTTGGGTTTTGCGGATAATAAGATTCCCGAATTTAAGGAAGTAAGAAGCCGGGAGTATATTTTATACGGGGAGGATAATAAATTCCCGATACACCTGCTTTACCTATTTGGTAAATCATCCAATCATGGCGCAATCGTTGGGGGTAAGGCTAAATATATTTTCGGCGAAGGATTCCCGATTGAAGGAACGGGACTTGAAAAAGTCAACCGGTTTGGCGAGACGATAAACGATGTGTCCAAAAAACTAATATTTGATGCAGAGTTATTTTCCGGTTGGTATCTTGAAATAATATGGAACGCTGCGGGAACCGGTTTTGAGGTATTACATATGCCGTTTCAGGATTTAAGGAAAGGCAAAGAAGGCGGCTGGTTTCATAGTGAAGATTGGACAAAAGCCAATTCAATTAATAAGCCTACACGTATACCCTCATTTGATGTAAATAACCCAAAGGGTAGTCAAATATTTGCATATCGGGAATACAGACCCGGTGCAAGACAATACCCATTGCCGGGCTACATGGCCGCTTTGAATGATATTGAAACAGATGTCGAGATAAGCAAGTACAACCTATCTACTATCAAGAATGGAATGTTCGGCGGTAAAATGGTAACATTTGTTGGTGGTGATTTTGATAAGAACAAGAAGGATGCTATTGAAACAGCTTGGAATAAAAAGTTTAACGGGTCTGAAAATTCTGGGAAAACCATGATGGTTTTTCTGCAGAACGGGCAAGCTGCCCCAACAGTTGAGGATTTATCTACAACAGATTTGGACAAATTATTTGACCAGTTGAATAAAACAACACAGGCCGAAATATTTACCGGGCATGAAGTAACCAGTCCGATGTTATTCGGGGTGAAAACCGAAGGACAGTTGGGCGGGAGAGATGAGATTGCAACGGCTTATGAGATTTTTAAAAATACTTATGTCAATACAAAACAGCAATCTTTCGAGAGGGCTATAAAATTTATCTTCCCTTACTTCGGGGTTCAATCACCATTAAAACTTACACCGGTTCGCCCGGTTGGTTTTAGCTTATCGAATGACAAGTTAGCTGATATGGTGCCGAAAGAATGGTTATTTGAACAATTAGGAATTGACATTAGTAAATACCCCGGTGCTACTGATTCAACAGCAACACAGCAGGGCATGGTAAACGAACACCTGAAAAATTTATCGGGTAAGCAAAACCAAGCCTTACAAAGAATAATCAGGCAGTATAATAAACAGCAGATAACAAGAGAGCAAGCAGCGCAGATGTTAAGGGTTTCCCTTGCTATGGATGACGATACTATTAATTCATGGTTAGGCGGGGCGGCTTTTGGTATTGAATATACAGAGGACCAAGTCGCTGAAATGTTTGCTGCCGTTGGTGAGCACCGGGAAAATTTCTCTATTGTAAAAACAAAGGCCTATTGCTTTGCAGAACACTATGATGAGTTTGCGGACATTAAGCAAACGGATAGCGACATACTGAACCTTATCGGCAAGGATAAAAGAATTACCCCTGAAATCATAGCAAGTGTACTGAAGATAGAACCTTCTTACGTTTCATCCCGGCTGCGGTCATTAGAGAAAGCGGGGGTGCTATTGGTAACAACTGAAACGATTGGCACAGATACTATTCCTGAAAGGAAAGTAAATCAACAGGCTATTGATACAAGGGTGGCACCCGAAACGGTTGATGTAAGTATTAAATATAGTTACGAACCCCGTCCGGGGCTTGAACCGATAATAGAAACAACAAGGCCATTTTGCCGCAAGTTACTGGCGTTAAACAGGCTTTACACAAGGGCAGAGATTGAATCAATAAGCCAACGGGTAGGATATTCTGTTTTTGATAGAGAGGGTGGTTTTTGGGGAGAGAAACACCATTGCCGCCATGAATGGAAAAAACACATTGTAATCAAGAAAAGATGAGCAAAAACGTATTACTCATATCACCAGAAATGATAAAGGAACGGACAGCTATTCATACGAATATTGATGATAAGCTGCTATTTCCTACTATCAAAGTTTGCCAGGATATGTTTATTCATCCCTTACTTGGCACCACCCTTTACAACAAGATTGTAACAGAAGTAGAGGCTGGAAGTATAACGGGTGATTACAAAACATTACTGGATGATTATATAATTGATTCGCTTTGCTGGTACGTCTTATCTAAAGCCATTTTTGATGTTACTTACCAGATGTGGAATAAAGGGGTTGTAAAGAAGCAGGGAGATTCGACCGACCTATTAGGTACGGACGAACTCGAAGCCCTGCGCAATGAGTATAAGAACCGGGCAGAGTATTATGGGGAAAGGCTGACAACTTATTTGCAGGCTTATAGTACAACTGATTTTATCCCCGAATATCTTATAACCACAGGCCGGTGTGATGATGTTACGCCGCAAACGATGGCCTATGATATACCGGTGTATTTGGGAGATATTGAAGATTGCCATTGCAAAACTAAGTTTGTACCATGAATATAAAAGTCTCTAAAAAAAAGGTAGAAAAAATGAAACTATACCTTTCAAAACAAAATGACAACGCTAAACCAAGTAATAGACCTGATAAGAAGCCTGGCATTAAGTCACAAGCAAATTCGTAGCTTTTATTTCGGTGATGTATCGGAATTTGATGCTAACGGTGAAATTGTTTATACGGCTTGTTTTTTGGAAGCGCAGCCCGGTGTTATTGATAATGACAACAGGTTGCAGCGGTTTAATTTCAGAATGTATTTAGTTGACCTTGTACCCGAATCAACCAACAGCGAAGAGAACGAAACGGAGGTATTGAGTGATATGTCCAGCGTGGCGACTGATATGCTTTCTTTAATGATGAAACCAGCTTATCAGGATGAGTGGCAAATATCGGCAGTTAATCAGCGTTCACTTGGTACTGAATTATTAAACGATATGGTGGCGGGGGTATATTTTGATTTCAGCGTTTCGCTGGATTTTTTGGCAGATGCCTGTGAAGTACCCGCAATACCAATAGACCCAAATCCCGATTTTGATATGGCACGAACAAAACTTTTAGAATACGAAGCGGACGGAACTGAAACAGATTCGTTCGATGTGGCCGGTATTACTGGCCTTAATATTTGGGGTGTATGGAGAGCCGGAAGTTTTAAGAAACCGATAATCGGTACACCAACAGATACGGAAAAGATAGGTTTCGCCGGAACAGATGCCACCGTAAAAGGTGTCTATGTTACGAGTGATACCGTTAGTCTTGGTAGTAATCAATTTTTAATAGCAGGAGAAAAAATAAATTTCGCTTATCATGGGTAAGATAATATTAATAGCATTGTTGCTTTTTTGCGGATCATTAAAGGCGCAGGTATTACCGGGTTTTCAGGTCAATACAACCTACGGCATACAGGCAAAAAGATTTGTTGCGGATAGCTTACAGGGGTTACCAAGAGATACGTTTACTGTACCAACGGCCTTGAAAAATTACCCCTGGATAGCATCGAAAAGTAATACGGTATATGTTTGGAATTATTCCTC
Source organism: Pterothamnion heteromorphum (assembly GCA_032358295.1). NCBI lineage: Eukaryota > Rhodophyta > Florideophyceae > Ceramiales > Ceramiaceae > Pterothamnion > Pterothamnion heteromorphum. Next base: position 1,414 of record JAULBV010263700.1, on the reverse strand, counting down.
TTTTGCCTGGCAGGCTTTGTCGGGGGGTTCAAGCGGGTGGTCATTAACCGGCAACGCCGGTACAACTCCCGGCACTAATTTTTTAGGGACGACGGATAGTGTCAATTTTATTGTAAAGGTCAATAGTATTCAGCATGGGTTATTTGATATAAACCGGAAAAATCTTGGATTTGGGTATAACTCATTATCGAGTTTAACATCTTTGGGGTTGTACAATACAGCCTTTGGAAGTTATGCGGCAGATGCCGTAACAAGCGGTGATTACAATGTGGCAATGGGGTACAATTCGGCGGGTAGTATAACAACGGGAAATAACAATGTGGCAATCGGTTCGTTTGCCTTAGATTCTGTTGGTATTGTCTTTAATGCAGTAGCCATAGGATATAAGGCATTGCAGAAAGGAGGCGGCTCGGGAATGATAGCAATAGGGGCTAATGCACTTCAAAAAAATACAGGAGGTAGCGGGGGAATAGGTATTGGCTTAAATGCTCTTACCAATACAACTTCTGCTAATAATGTATTAGCCATTGGTACAAATGCCATGTTTTCAAATGTGAGTGCTACTAATGATATAGCCATTGGTACAAATGCCCTGTATTCTGATTCAGCCTCCGGAACAAACTTAGCCGTTGGTCATAATGCCCTGTATAATACAAAAAGCACTTTTAATACCGGTATCGGGCATTACTCATTGCAGAGCAATACAACCGGTGACCAGAATACGGCAGTAGGTGCTAATTCTTTATTTGCTAATACTACAGCTACGAAAAATTCAGCGTTTGGTGCAGGTTCGTTAGAAAACACCACCACCGGGGGATTTAATACCGGGGTTGGACATGATGTGTTATTGCAGAATACAACTGGTATTGAGAATGTGGGCATAGGTTGGTTGGGATGGGCGCAGAACAGAACGGGTAACTACAATGTAGGCATAGGCAACAGCAGCGGACGGTCAATAACGAATGGCTCTTACAATACATACATAGGCGCAAATACAGGGTATAATGTTTCGCAGGAAGATACTATCACCAATTCGATTGTAATAGGTTTTGGGGCTTATGCTACCCTCGATTCGCAAATGGTATTGGGTGATATGAGTACGATAAAGAAAACTTTGATAGCGGGTAATAACGTCGGCATAGGCACCTCTTCCCCCACCGGCACCTTACATGTAGTAGCCGCCGCAACCGATGCACTTTTTGTTGACCCGGCTACGGGGAATGTGGGGGTGGGGACAACAAATCCGGGGGCGAAGTTGCAAATTAATGGAGATACAAGGATTTGGTCAGATAATGTAAGTGAAACAGCATTTGTTATTTATGAAGATTTTGGTGGTACAACGGCAATGCGAGTCAATACTGCGGATAAAAATATTTTACTTGACCCCAATGCAGAAGGTTATAACGTCGGCATA
>JAULBV010263589.1:0-11030 GCA_032358295.1 Pterothamnion heteromorphum | reverse complement strand
GCCCCTTACTCCTTACTTCCATGCCTCCTCCATAGGAGGAGGAATGGCAACAGTGTATAGGCGCAAATGCGCCAGAAGAGGAGGCTGCAAAAGGTCCTTGCTGTCGGCGATATGATATACCTCCGTACATCACAACACGCCCTCTCGCAGTCAGGCAAGAGCAATACAGCCGAGGTATGTGCGATGACGCTTGAAGGTTGAACCGATGAGCGCCTTCGTCATGGAGTCAGCCTTGTTCTTCTCAGACTCACAATATTCCACTCGCACGTTCTTGGACTCAACTTCCCCTCTCACGTAGTGGTATTTGATACCAACATGTTTCACACGACGAAGACCTTGAACATCAGTAGTCCAGGATATCGCACCAAGATTGTCCTGGTATACCACAGTAGGGCCTATCTGCGGTGACCCCATGTCAGACAGTACCTCACGTACCCAACAAACATCTCGAACACAGGCAGAGAGAGCGTTGAATTCGGCTTCAGATGTCGACTGAGCAGTACAAGACTGCAAACGGGAGGCCCACACAACTGGACCTCCACCGATGCAAAGCAAGTATCCTGTGCGTGATCGACGCTTTTCACAGTCCCGTGCCCAATCAGCATCAGACCAAGCTGTGAGAGTTGGACCGCCTGCAGTGCTTGGCAACTGTATTCCCCAATCCATAGTACTGATGAGGTAACGAATGACATTTTTCATCGCCTTCCAGTGTTTCGGAGCAGGGTCAGACTGATATTTCCCAAGCATGGAAACAGCGGTCGCCAGGTCAGGACGGGTTCGGGTAGATAGAAACAGAAGCGTACCAAGTATCTGGCGATAGGGAACAGCCGCCATCGCAGCAGAGACGGCCTGGTCACACGGAGTCAGCTTGTCGTACAACGGATGTGACAGAGGCAGAGGTGCTTCAGTCGGCTTAGCGCTTTTCATACCGGCTAGTTCGATGATCTTCTGCGCATATGGGCGCTGGGTGAGGAACAACCCCGAAGATTGACGATGGATCTTAATGCCAAGGAAGTGGTTACACTCTCCCAGATCAGTAGTACTGAACACAGTTGACAACTTGCGTTTGACATCCAGCACATCTGCAGTTCCTCCGACTATCATTAAGTCGTCCACGTAAACAAGAAGGTAGACGGACTTCGGAGGGCTCCCACCAATGAACAAACACTCGGTCGCAACTGATCTGCGAAACCCGATTTTCTTCAGTGTGTCTGCAAGCAGTTTGTACCAGAGCTTGGGGGCCTGGCGAAGTCCATACAAAGACTTGCGCAGTTTCACCACTGTACCAGAAGCCTGTGCAATCCCCGGGATACTGGGAAGTCTGATCCACATCTCTTCAGCATCTTGTAAAGGTGCGTAGAGGAAAGCCCCTTTCATATCCAGATGATGCACGGACCACCCTCTGACAGATGCAACAGCCAGGATGACTCTTACAGACTAGATGCAAGCAACTGGCGCATAGAGTTCCCCAAAGTCGAAGCAGTCTGCTTGGAAGTTTCCCCGAGCGACCAGACGGGCCTTGAAACGAGAAGGATTCCCGTCAGCATCTCGCTTCAGTTTCAACACAATCCCGGCAGGAATGATTTTTGTGCTTGGAGGAGGAGCTGCGGTAGCATCCCAAGTCTTATTCTTGAACAAGTTGGCGAATTCGTCGATTATGGCGGCGATCCACTCAGATTTTTCGGCGGAGTTCAGTGCATCCTTGAGTTTCGGTTCATCATCAGTGGAGATGAGCGTCGGAACAGCACTGTACGAGTAGTCAACGCGGGACTGATCTCTTAGGGTCCGTGCTGTGCTTCGAGATGGAAGTGAACTGATCTCAGCGGCGCCTTCAGTGGCATTTTCACTGCTCGCTTGATCGGTATCACATGCTTGCTCTGGATTGTACTCACTACCGGCAGAGGCAAAACTTTCTTCACTTCCTGGGCCGCTGTCTTCGGCTTCTCCAAAGGTGCTTGGATGACTCGGGACATATGTCAGGTGATCTTCTGATGGACCTTGACCTTCTTCATCTTCAACTTGCTCGTCTTCGTCATCACCTTGATCATCACTCTCTGCATCTTGTTCAATCTCGAAAGTAGCATCAACTGCCTCACCAGCCGATGAGTGACCATCGCTTGAACTGAATCCGTCTATACCTGGAAAAGTATCTTCAAACGCACGTACATGTTTCGTCCGTACCGTACCGTGCTCTGTCAGTACAGTATAGATGCCGCCTCCTTGATGACCGAGACAGATCCCTTCTCTCAGTCGGACATCGAACGTAGGCAGCTTGTTGGATACTGGGTGATAGAGCATACGGCATCCGAAAGGACGCATGTGTCTCAAATCATTGGAGTGGTGACCAAAAGCCCTAAAGTAGGGAATTACACCCGTAGTGGAATGAGGTACCAAGTTCTTGATCTTGGAGGCGTTTTCAACTGCGTAGTCCCAGTATGCTGCTGGAAGCTTTGCCTGTGTAAGAGCAGCTCGTGCATGGGACAGTACAACACCATGTGTACGTTCAGCAAGGCCATTTGATGGGGCAGTGTAGCCAGTTGTCAGATGAATATCAACGCCCTCTGCCTTGAGAGCCTTCTGTGCAATCTTGAACTCAGTTCCATTGTCTGCATGAAGAGATCGCACGGATTTTCCGGTCTGGCGTTCGAACCAGCTCGTGAACTGCAACACAACTCCAGATACTTCTCCCTTGTTCTTGACAGGACGCACATGGACAAATCGAGAATACTCGTCCACTATAGTCACAAAGTAGCGGTTCCCATTGACAGACGGTTTCCTGATTTGGCCCTTGGTGTCGGAATGGAGATGGCCCACAGTGGTTGCTTTGGTGAGTTTTCCAGTGTACGACTTTCGATACTTCCCCTTCACGCATACCTCACATGCGAGATTGCTTTTCTTTGCGTTGGGAAGTACTCCGGAACGGACTAGTCGCTGAACTTCTGGTATTCCGAGTCCATGGCCTAGTCGTCTATGCCAGAGCGTGATGAGTTCCTTATTTTTCGCAGTCGTCACATCTACGGTGTCTCCTTGGGATGAGGCTTCATGTGCAGGTGAGGTTTCGATGAACGGACCGACTGAACCAGAAGCAGATGAACTGTCACTGTCTTCAGAGCTTGACGTCCAATTGATGGAGCTGTCGTCAGAGCCAACACTCTCGTTTGATTCTTCGTCCTCAACGCTTGAGGCATCAGAATCACGGACTTCAGCAGTGCTGGTACTGCGCGCCACGGCCATCATAGCTCGAGCGGTTGCTTCTGCGTCGTCCTCGTCGACTGGGATAGATTCTTGATCATCAGAGATATAGAAGAGCCCATCTGTGCTCTGCTTGGCATATCCGATAACAGAATCTCCGTCATTGAGATTAATGACAAGGGCTTTTCCTGGGACGAATAGCACAGCAAGCCCTTTCTTGACCAGTGCAGGTACGGAAAGTAGGCTCATAGAAATATCAGGAGCCACAAGCGTATTCGATAAACTGACAGACACTGGGCCATCGGTCCCTTGCCACTTGACCCGTCGCGAGCCTTGTTCTGTAGCACGAACCGTTGATTCATCACCGAGCGAGATCGTGACATCACAGGAAGATGCAACATCCACCTTGTCCCCAAACGGTGTGATATGGGACGTTGTCCCGGAATCGATCATCATGGAGTCCGACCGCTTGTTCTGTGCCGAGACTCTTGCCATGGCAACAACTTCCTTGTGTGCTTTCGGCTTTCGGGCGTTCTTCTTGTACCTCTCAGATCTCGAGTCCGAATTACCTTTTTCACTGCTCTTCCCTCCGTGGTGAAGTGCGTGAAGGCGATTCTGGGGGTTATCCGGATTAATCCAGCAGTGCTCAGCGGTGTGTCCAGGACGAGAGCAAAACGAGCAGACATTCTTGGCAACTTTGGCTTGTTGCTTGGTTGATGCGCCCTGCCCACGCCACTCTTCAATCAATCGTTCAGCAACTGAGTCCCAAGTGATCGATTCAGATGACAGCGTTTTGATTGCGGCAATGACCGGTGACAACTCCTCCACCTCGACGGAAGCCAGTAGAATGCCAACTGCCAAGGCTTCATCGATGTTGGCTTTCATTGCTTTCAGCTGCTCTAAAAGAGCTGCAAGTCGATCGATGTGCTTGGAGATATCTGCATTGACGTTTCGGTACCGGAGTGACACCAGCTCAGACATCTTCGTGATCTTCGAGGACGTGGACTGCGAGTCGTACCTCTTGTCAAGTTTCTCCAGCATCTGCTTCGGTTCACCAATGACGGAACGAACAACGCGAAGCGCAGAGTCGTTCAAGGCGGTCACGATGATACTGCTTGCGAGCTTCTGATACTGACGGAACTTCTCTTCTTCCGCATCACTGGCTGCGCGATCAGCTTCGAGGGCAATATCACAGCCCTTGGCACTGCAAACGGCTTCGAGTCGTATGCGCCAGAGCCCATAGTCAGCCTTTTCATCCAGGACCTTGATGCTCAACTTGTCGAGACTTGGTACGGACATGATGAAAGGATCGGTTGGTGAAGGAACGAACGGGAAAGTTGGTCAGAGCGATGCTACCATGTGCAGCTGGAGCAAAAGGAGAGAGTAGAACTTTTGATGATGATAGCTTTTACTGTGAACGATGCAAACTAGCAACTTAAGTACTACAGAAATCACTCATAGAGCTACAGTGAACACAGAGTTCCCCTACCCTATACCTTGTTGTTCACAGTGCCCCTTACTCCTTACTTCCATGCCTCCTCCATAGGAGGAGGAATGGCAACAGTGTATAGGCGCAAATGCGCCAGAAGAGGAGGCTGCAAAAGGTCCTTGCTGTCGGCGATATGATAAACCTCCGTACATCACAACAGGTTGTCCCTTCCTTGTGCTTTCGGGACCAGGAACGTGGACATCAGGTGTATCGCAGTCACTTCGCTGGGAGAATTACGAAAGGGATACTAGAGTATGTGCAGTTGCGCGCACCTATTAAGTAGACCCTAATACGTAGAAGCCAAGTTGGATAGGCCATGTACGTGTTCGTGTATCAATAAAAGACTCTCGCGTGATCTGGTCTGTGACGTCGGCAGAAATTTCAAGAATAGTTCTGTGATCGAGCAATGGCGTTTTTTTGTGGGAGTTCGGGGTACATCGCCCATTTGGGGCGATGAAGGGACGTGATACCCCATGCGTAAAATAGATAAATGCTCCCGGGCTATGGGCTCCATAGCCCGGGAGTACTCATATCTGAAAAGGTTTAAACCTACATAGTCGCCGACTGTCGAGGGTAAACCTTTTAGGGCCCTTCTACATCTACTCCGACCCAGTGTCTTCCATTCAATTATGAAAAATTAGGAAACGTCTGTGGACATTTCATTGGACACAAATATCCCCGGTGTCGGTGTAGATGCGATACAGATGGGGTGCCACATGTACGAAGATAGTGGCACCAATTTCAGATCCAGGTGATCGCCGATCGCCGCCGATAGGGAGTCATCATCACATCACACCAGCAGCAGCAACGAAACGAAAACAACCTTCTCAACTTCCACACCGTCATGTCCCAGAACACGGCTTCTCCTTCCCGTCCGCGTCCCTCATCGGGAAGTTGCCCCCAGTCGCCAGCAACTCCTGCACCAAACGAATCACACACAGGACCCGTGCAACTTGAGACTGCCTCGCCATCGTGCATGTTTCAAAACACTGAGGAGGCCGCAGCTTTCCGCAATGCCAGAGGCCAACCGTGGGTCCCTCCCGGAAACCAAGCCACAGTCAACCAAACACCGAGCAGCGCCGACCAGGACGGACACGACCGGGCGACCCCCGGAAAGGGAGGAAACGACACGCAGCATTACGACTCCGACACTGTCAAAATCCTGCTCCAGATGATGAAGAAGGTTGGTTACGGCGACAGGAAGAAACAAAAGAAGTCGCTCAAGACGGTTTATGACGACGCTGTCAAACTAGCGGAGAGTGAATTTGGAATTCGTCGCACATCGAAGGCATGGTCTAAGAAGTTTACCCGCATCAAGCAGACCTATTCCGCGTACCTCGCCAAGATAAGCATATCCGGGCGTGACGGAGAAGAAGAGGACCTATACAACAAGCCCGAGTTCTTCGCAGAAATGCATGAGATGGAACATGACAAGGCCCGCCACAATCCTCCGGCGCAGATGGATTCTGAAAGTGCACCCGCCGACATGGAAAACGCAACCAGTAGCCGCAGACGCATGCGGCTCTCCCAGAATGCTGGGATTGATTCCCTCATGGAGGCACAGGAAGAACGCCATTCTGTCCTACTTGCAGAGTTGCGCAAATCCAACGAGGAAAAGCGTCTCATGCGCCTCTCTATTGACCGGTTGATTGAGAAGCTGTAGAAGATTTGGCGTGGATCGCGAAATAGAGCAGGGCATCTCTCTGCTTTCTGCCTGCATCTGTTTCAGCTGTTACCTCTTCTTGGGTCTCTGTTTCTATGTCCAGCCCCTCCGTCTCGTCGTAAAGATCGTCTTGTTCCTCTATCCCCATATTATGTAGCGTTATACATGCGAGGCAAAAGTAAGATATGTCATCCTCGTGCATTAGACGAACCCCCTCCTTCAGCGCCCTAAACTTTTGCTTCAACATTCCGAATGCACACTCTATTGGTTTCCTGGTGTTTGATGCCATTGCATTCCATTCTCGAAGAACTGGATTAAGTTTCTGTTCTGTCTCCGATGTCGTTCTCATCATGTGAACGTCCAGGGAGAATGCGCAGTCTCCCAGAATATATGGGCGAACCGGGACCTCCGCAATTTCTAAGTCAGGAATGTATTCCCCGAGCCACTTCCCTTCATCTATGTTCCGTTTCAGCACAGTGCTTTTGAATATAGTTGAGTCCCCAAGTACTCCAGGGCGTCCAACATCAACAAAAGTAAACCTTCGATCAGCTGTTGCGACTGCAAATATAACAATGCTTGGGTACCCTTTGTAGCAGCGGTATTCATAGAACTGTCTGTCCGGACAAGATAACCATTTGATATGTGTTCCATCGACTGCTCCAACACAATACGGTAGCCCTGCGATGTTCCGAAAGCCCCTCATCGCCGTATATACTTTGGACAACTCAGTTGGAAACGACACACGGTCCTTATATATATTGCATATATGCCTCGAGACCTCTCGGACTGTGGCGCACACAGTGCTTGGGCCGATGCCTAGTTGACTACCAACGGCTTGGCATGTTGCACCTCCTGAGTACATTAGGAAAGCAGCAACTCTTACTTCTGGTTTGATAGGTTGTCTAAAGTTGGAAGCCTTTCTGGTTATTAGGCCTTTTATGCAGTTACCATATTAATGTACATCGTAGAGCCCCAGAAACTGTATCAAACATAGCGGGAGAGATACGAAATAAGGCTCTCCAAGTTGGGGAATGGCGGACTTCTGGAGTCATGGCGTAGTTTTGGAACCATTCCTTTGAGTTGCGCTTCACCTCCCACGCACGCCCCGGTTGGGCACCCCGATTAGTTGCATTGGTGGGCTCTCCAGAGATTATAGGATGTATAATATGATGACATTCAACAAGCACTTGATCTTCACTGTCCTCAGATAACATTGCAACAGCGGCTGCAATTGCAGCGAGTGCAGCTTTTTTGGTGTTGGACATAATGCCCTGGGCGCCGGTACGTAGACGGTTTCAGCAATCGAGCTGAACGTATGCTCAGTACGTCAGTGGGTTGGGTAGGGGAAGAGGCAGGGGCGAACAGAAGAGCATTCAGGAGGAAGTAGGTCGGTCGGGGGACAGGAGTGTAGATTGGGAGAATAGAGCAGGAGCTCAATGAATAATGTGAAGTGGGAACTCAAGACGGGTGACGGGTATTCGATGAAGACAGTGGGGTCAGTCTCGGAAAAGGGGGTAGGGTGGTAGAGGATCGGGGTGGAGGTGGGGGTGGGGGTAGGGTGTCCCTTCTGTGGGTGCGCTCCGAATGCGACCCCAATTGATGGAGTGTTGAGACAGAAAAAGAGACAAATTATATTTGTCCAATGAAATGGGAAATAGACATCTAGAGGGGACATATCAGGAGTTTGACCCAGTTTCTGCGTATGTGTAGAAAGGGCCTTAGGGTCCGAGAACAGGACGTGGATGAAAGCAGCAATGCGTCAGCGGACCCGGAGGATAAGTTTTCGTTCTATCGACCCCGTTTATGGGGTAAAGTATCTACTTTTTGCGACTGGGCAGTACCAGGAACGATGAGATATTCGAAAGGATTGCAGCACACCGGGCTCTCGAAAAGTGTGAAAGTTTCTCGTAAAGAAATTACGTCCCGATACATACACAAAGGCATTATGTGTACGTCTTCCATTCCTTGATGGTAGTGTGCGTTACCACGATGGCATTGGACCGCGACATATGCCGAGGCGGACGCGTTGTCTAGGTGGCTGCGTGATAAACCGATAATGCCTGCAGTCAATTGAATTGGGTCAAAAGTTTGTTCCATGTTCTATTCAACAGAATAAAAATAATATTGAGTACAACCAGAAACTCCAGTTCCAGACCTTCGAAGTCCAGGGGACCAACCAGCGGTTTAAAAGTTAAATTGTTCGGTAGCTGATTGGCTCGTTGGCATTTGTAAGCTTGGGAAGAGCCATTTCAGGCTGCACACATTGTTCTGTATCAATGCCATGTACCGTGTACTGTGGTGCCGCCCGGTGGACTGGCACGGCGCGGACGGACCACAGCCAACGGTACCGCTGGCGTACGTACAGGTATCATGCTACTTGCAATGGGCAGCTCCAACCCGACAGCCGCGCACATTGCCACATCATCGACGAATGCCTACGAAGCCAGCGTTTAAGCTTCACTGGACCAGAACAAGTACCCACAGCCGCCTATGCAAATACAAACACTGACAGAACCCACACCAAGTACTCCTCGTTTACTCTCCACTCCGTCCAGCGTTGCATCGTTATAAGCATTATCTGTAAAAGACGCTCAATCAGCCGCTGCCCTCATCGCCAGCCGCCGCGCCGCTAACGGAAACCAGACCCCCGCCTGTGGTGCCCTTGGCTCATTGCTTCTCGATCCGATACTGTCGACGCCTGCACATGCACTTTGAAACCTGTTGCACCTCTTTCCACCAGGAAGCACCCTTGTGCATCCGTCGCTCTCCCCGGGTGGCTTGATCCACAGGTACGCGTCAACCACGTTCGGTGCGGCCGTCCGCGTCGTCGGCTTCACACCCAAGGCCGCATCGCGCACGTTGCACCAGCTTTGGCACTTCGCCCGTGACCCGACCGCCCCGTTTCGTGAGCTATCCACCACTATCTTTCCTGGGCATGCCGGAATCGTCGACCGCACAGCCCGGTGTAGCGACAATGCGTAGTTCAGTGCACTGTGTCCAGCGTTGTTGTGTCTGACCACCCCGCATGGATCACGGCAGCAAGCGTGCCACGTGTTTGCCCCGCCAAGACAGAAACCGACCCTTGGGCAAGGTGTTCCCATGTGCTGGTAGTTGGAGACGTTGATTGCAAAGCCGCGCAGCATCCACGCAATGCCCAGCTTGGATACCATGTTCACGAAGCAATTCGTCAATGAAGGTGTCCCCATCCAGATTCCGTGCGCTGCATCGAGGTATAGATGACTCTGCGGGCACGCTGCCTTCAGCGCTCGGACCGCATACGTAATTCCCTGCCGGTACGCCGTGCTCGTGGCCGGTGCCCTGCACAACGGGACGTGCCGGTTTGTGATAAGGTTGGGTAAACTGTCGGGCTCAATGATGAACGCGATAGGCACCCGCTTGCAATACGGTCTGACGGCGTTGGCGATCACATCGATGTAATCCTTGCGATACTGCCGTAATCCAGATGCACAGTCGTTCGGTGCGTTCGGGCTGCATCTTCCATTTTGATCTTGACGACAGCATATCTCACCTTCGGAAGCACTTGCCGCACAGTCTCGGTTGGGAAGGTTGTAAACGACTATGGAAAGCATGGGAGGTTTGGCTTTTGAACTTGCATCGGCCAGTGCGTGTCGCAAGGTTCCTGGACCTTCAGCCCGAGTCAGCATTTTGTTAGCAATCCACAGTGCGGTGGGCTTGTTCTGTAGCTTGCGGAGGGCGATTTTCTCCTTTCGTGATGAAGACTGCAGTGTGCGATGGAGGACAGAAGAAAACACGGGATTGATGTAGAGATTGCGTCCAGCAAATGGCGAACTTCCCGTGGGCTGGGCGAAGGTTTCCGGGAAATGGAAGAGAGTGAGGGTGAGGGTGAAGAGAAGCAGATGGGTTCTGAGCATGGTGAGCGGCATTTTGAGGTGATGGATGCATGCTGCTCCGTGCTTCGAACCAACGCATCGCCTTTATAACGCCAGAGTGAACTGAAAGAGCAAATTGAACCCAGAAGGTTTCAGAGTTGGAGCAGCTGGAAACGATTGGGCATGAGACAGCAGTGCCGTGATGGCGTGATTATGATGATGATGACTTCATCGTAGACAGTATCTAGAGAGGCATGGTAGAACGCACAACATACGAGCACACAAGCTGCTGTGAGCGGTGGACGGAGTTGATGAATATCGGGAATCTCAGTACCAATGCACTGGATCGGACTGATCGTGCTCGGTGTGTGAGAAATATGTCTTGCGAGCGGTGAAGTCTGTTGCACATAAAGGCGATGGAGGAGGAGGAGGTGGGTCGAAAAATGAGGACGGAGGGATTCATCGAGGTGTACAGCGAAGAATAGGAAGATGTACGCTCTCTATAGCGAATAAGGTATATTTCATTGTTCGTTGTTCTCTGCTGAGGTAATCCGCGCAGATCACTCGGTACTGCCGACACCAGACATGGCACCACCGAGCCATGACGTAACATTGCGCATCAATCGCCGTCCCGTTTAGGCCTCGTCTTATCGTAGCTGAGCATTCTTACGTTCGGCTTCTCGTACACCTGCTGTCCAGCATGGCCTGTAATTGTGGAGGTTACGTGTATGGAAGAATACCACATAGGCCTTGCTGTAGAGCTACTCTCGGTGCAAAGGCTCCCGGTTGAAACGTTTCAATATTGTACAATTCAGTCCAAAGCTTCCACGATCAA
>JAULBV010263478.1:0-11035 GCA_032358295.1 Pterothamnion heteromorphum | reverse complement strand
ATGTCCCGGCTCATCACCGAGATGGAAGACATCGCCACCAAGATCGAGGCCAAGGGCCGCAAGGGCAAGAAGCCCGCTGTCGCCGCGACCGAGCCGAGCCACTAACCTACCACAACCACAACGTAGTAGTCTTGGATTGAGGGCCACCTTCTAACGAGGGTGGCCCTCTTTCTTCATACACTTATGAACAATAGGCGCGTAATTATTGAAAGACTTGACGATCAATTCATCATAGTCTTTCAATCGTGGAGCAGTACTAACGATTGGTCACGACAATTCGGGCTTACTACTAGTAAGCCACTAGCTATGGCTATGGCTACAACTTTGTGGATACAACATCGTTTTAGTGAACGAGAAATATTTGAAAGCATTCAAGTTATTGCCTAACTCTTGTTACTATCCGGCACGCATATTGCTAGTATCACCATCACAATTTCCATGAGCACCTCATATCAAGTACACGTAAAGACGGTTGGGCAGATGACGGCTTTGATCGCGCACTTCAGGGAACGCAATTATGACATTCCCGACTACGAAGACATCCCCGAGCTGCTCAGAAACTATCCATGGATAGTTTTTGTCCATGAGAATAAGTACGTCGGCGGTAACCGAGCAGCTAGGCCTGACTACACCACCATCACCTTCGACCAAGCGTTCGATCTTCCCGATAAGAAGACTAAGGTGGAGTTTGACATCAATGGAGTTAGGTGGTCCGTTGAAGGTAACGATGCTGTCTGTAATACTTCAGACAAAGGTACATCATATTACTTTGATGTTGATAAGCTCATCGAAAAACTTCAATCCGCGGCAGAAGAACTCAACCAACAATAAGGTGAACCTCACCATCCCCCTCCACTATCTACACGAAATCTTCACCGGCGACAGTCCACCTAAGGTAGCCGGCACCACCGTCCTTTCGCGCCACCCGCAAGTTTACGAGGAGGTCTTCCTCCTGCGCTGGGAACTAGGCGCACTCATCCAACAGATAGATACGACCGAGTCTTTCTTCCACGTAATCCTCTACCCGTCGCTGGATGAGGCCAAGCTTGGCAAAGCCCCGTCGCACGCCGAACTGTGGACCACCCAAGTGTGGGCCAACTCGGCGGCTAAACAGTGGCGGCTTAAGAAACCACTCACCGTTGAGCAATCCAAACGATCAGCTAGGGATGATGCGTATCGCGCCATCTACCGCGAACTCACCCAACGCAAGTATACACCGGCACAAGCGCAGGCGTTCGCCGACGCCATCGCCAACAACCATTGCAAGCAATCCGCCGACGGCACTTATCTCGACTTGACCGGCGTGGCCCAGGCGCTTAAGCTCACCGAAATACTCGACGCATTAACGGACGCACTCACACTCGAAACTACTACCCAACAGCAAGATGGAACTCCCAATCAAAGCGCGCCGTGAGGCCCAGCTACTAGCCACCAAGCAGGCGGCGCAGATGCAGTCGCGCTACAAGAAAGACTTCTCCACGTGGGCGCAACTCGAAGCGTTCCTAGCCTCGACTATTCCGCCGGACTACCATCGCAAGGAGTTCTCCTACGGCCACGTCCTACAACTCGCTGACTATTGGCAGATGTCCTACGAGGGGCGCCTACTGGCCGCCCAACAGCAGGCCGTTGCGGACAAAGTAAAGATCACGACCGGCGACATCACCCGCACACAATGTACTACGTTCGGCAGTGTCACACTCTTCCCCGAACAGGAAGCCCTGTTCCGTAAGGCTTACCAGGATATATTCGTCGACCGCACCTCACAGGCGATCCTACAAGACGGCGAAACAGGCAGTGGTAAGTCCTACATTGGCGCGTTTCTTATCGCCCAACATATCAAGGACGGCTCGCTCGACCCAGCCAAGTATCCTATGCGCGCCGCGCTCCCGTTTCAGTACATTGTGTTCACACCCAAGAACGTGGTCGAGCAGTACAAGCGGGTGTTCGAGATGTGTGGGCTCGGCAACTTGATTGCCAAGCAGAAGATTCTCGTCACCTCTTACTCGCAACTCTCGACTATCCAAGGCCAGATGTTCGTCCAAGAAGTCGAGGACCACATCACCGACGAGGTCAGCCTGAAGTGGAACAAGATGCTCGCTCCTGTCGCTGTGATCTGGGACGAGGCACAGAAGCTTAACAATTGGAAGACGTTCCAAACGCGCGCCGCTATCTCCTGCGTCGAGGCCAGTCGTGAGACGATCCACATTGCCATGTCGGCGACGCCGTTCGAGAAGGTCAACGACTGTTACTTCTTTATGCGCGCCCTGCGCAAGCCCATCCTCGGCATCACCGTCGACGACGAGCGCTCCTTCAAGGGCTTCGCCTCCATCGTCGACTCCGAACCTAATAAGCCCAATCAAGCGGCACTCAAGCGCCTGCGCGAATACCTTGGGCCATACATCTACTCCTTGCCACGTGCCAAGTGGCCCTACAAACAGCTTAATTCCACCCTATTGGTGGACTTCGACAACGAGCGCGACGCGCAGACTTATGCTAAGGCCCACGAGAAATACCTGGAGACCTGTAAGAAGGTCGGCAAGAACACAGAGTTCGGTCAGTTCGAGGCGTTCGTCGCACTTAATAACTTCCGCAAATCTTCTGAACCGCTTCGGGCACCCTTCCTTGCGAGGCGGATCATCGAGAACTACCGCAAGGGTGAAGTAGCCACAGTAATTGGCACCGCCTTCAAGGAGACTATCGTCCGCGTTGCCTTCGCACTTGCCGAAGCCGGCATCCCGCGCGACAAGATCGCCATCATCTGGGGCGGCGGCAAGCAGATCAACCCGGCGGATATCATGCGCCAGGATGAGATTGACGCGTTGATTAACGGCTCTCTCGGTGGAGGTAAGAAGCCCACCAAAGCAGACTTCAAACGCTTAAAAACCACACTAGAATACATCGAGGAACAACACAGTTATGCCGAAACTCCCGAACAACAAAGTTATCGCCACCGTCGCATGGCTGAACTTAGACTTCGTGGTACACAGTCTGCCGATCAACGACAGAAAGAGATCGACGCTTTCCAAACGGGAAGCGCTACAATATGTCTATTCACACTTGCATCCGGCGGAGTGGGATTGTCTCTTGACAAAGATAAACCGCACCTGCTTCCACGTGAAGGCTACTTTACGCCCGTATGGAACGGTAAAGAATTCAAGCAAGCTCTCGGCCGCTTGGTGCGTCGCGCCTCTCTCGCCGACGCCCGCCAATTCGTCTGCTACCTAAAGGGCACTGTCGAGGAATACCACGTCGCGCCTTTGCTGGATACCAAGCTCCGCTGTATCGCCGAGATTACTAATCGCACCTTCGATGTGTTCGACCTACTGGCACGGGATGATAAGCCCGCCCAAGCTAAGGGCCACAACTACATGACACCCGAGGAAATCGCCGAGGCCGCCGAGAGCGGGCATATCGTGGACAATGGCGACAGTGATGAGGAGGATGAGGAATAAATATGAACAACTCTACATTCAATACATTGATAGCTGCGCTAGGCACTATAATGCTAGGAGTATTTGGACTATCAGTTATCATCATATGGATGACTGAACACAAAGCTCCACTAATAGCCTGGTTGGGATTTATATTGACACTAATGTTTGCCGCCCTTATAGGTGCAGTTATCTATTCCGTCAACCAACCAATTAAATAACATGAACCAAACCCAACTAAACATCCTCGCCGCGTTCGACGCCGCGATGCAAACCTTCGTCGACGTGTGGCAGTCACCCGAAACGACGCAAACTCAGGCGTGCGTGGCCTACGGTGGCGCCGCCGCACTACTCACACTCGCCCAGAATAATACCGACGCCGTCGTCGCTATCGTGCAGGCGAAGACCCTGCTTAACGAGGCGGCGAAACAACTTGGATTACCGGAGACTAATTGATATGAACGAACAATACAAAGCACTAAAAGCCAGGTATGCACGTGGTCTAATTACTTTCGACCAATACGTTGAGCACCTGGAAATTATGATTAGTGAACTCGACAAGAACTACATCCGCCTCGACGACCCGGTGGTGACTGGGTTGTATGATTCATTGAAGCTGCATGTCCAAGTGATACCTGATGTAGTAGCGAGCGGAGCCCTCTCCGCCTACGATGCGCGGATGAAGGAGGCGGGGAAGTGAAAACGTACTCGGATGCTCAGTTACTCGGATACGATCCGTTTGAAGGTGATCGAGACACAGATGTCCGGCTTCGTTCGGTTAAGCTGTCGAGGCTAAGAAAAGACGCCACATGTATGGGTAATGGGATTTCTAAGTTGCATCCGGCTCAACGTGGATCTCGAGTAAGGATTGAAAAAGCCATGGTCGAAGGAAAGTGGTGTCGATACGCGGTTTGCATACCGTGCATGTCCGAATGGCTTCAGGAAATTGACGTTCAACCAGAAGGAGGTGTCCTGTGAGTGATACGCGCGATGTTCCTGTGCTGGAGGTTCTGGATTCCATCCCATTGAACGGGCGTGCCGTATGGATGGTGAGTAGTATCGAAAGTCGCAACATCCCATACGGGAACATCTGCCAGCAGGCGGCGATGAGAATTCGCCAACTCGAACGCGAACTGGCCGAGGTGACTGCCAGGGCGCGTACCGCCGAGGCGATGATTCAAATGTCCGAGCATCAACTTGGGAATGCCGATGTGGTAGGCCAAGGTACGCTGATCGACAAGATCGCCAACGTGATGCGGGCTGGACGGAATCAGCACGAGGAGATGCTTGATCTCGCCAGGCAACTCACCGCCCACAAGGCGGCGCTGGAAAAGTGTGAGCATGCACTTAAACAATCCAAGTGGCATCAACATCGAGCATCATTTGCGTATACCGCTCTCCAAGAAATCGCCAAGCTGAAAGGACCCAAGTGAATACAGACAACAGAACCGACGACGAGTTGAACCGCATCATTGCGGAGTGGTGTGGGTGGACGTCATTTCGAGAAGTGGCTGGCATCGGGATAATCGGTATCGCGCCAGGGCCAACTTCGAGAGATTGGACGGACATTCCTAACTACTGCCGCGACCTGAACGCGGTGCATGAGGCGGTGATGTCCATTCCCGTGAGCGAGCGTGTTCACTTAAACTATGTCATGTGCGAAATGCTCCGAGAGAACGACGCATACTTTCTTGACCGCGCCATCAACTCCACCGCCCGCCAACGCGCCGAAGCCCTCGTCCGTGTAATTGAAACCACAAAGCAATGACAACAACCATCAAGATCAACGGTCTGGTCGTGGAGTTCAGCGAGAAGGTGCCGACGAAAGACGCGCATTACTTCGCGATGGAGAAGGATGTATTGGATCCATTCGTGTCAGAGGTTTTCGCTAACGGCTATTGTGATAACAATGGACTAGCTTCCGAACAGAACTGGCTCTGGTCCACATCACCACTCGTCCCGGCTGTGGAGGTTCAACGCGGATATATTGAAGGACATACAAGCTGTATCGGTAGAATTCCTTATAACGATAGCCGCGCCAAGCGCGTAGTAGAAGGGACATTAGAATGAAACATCTATTTATCCTAATCGCCGCACTAATGCTTTGCGGGTGTGGCGAGAAATCTGTAGCAGAGTACAGACGCAAGGAGGAAGCAAAGGCTGCTCAAGAAGCCAAGGTGCAAGCCGACATCGCTGAACTCAATCGGAGGTTCGATGCGCTTGAGCGGCGAGTTATGGAGATGCCACCTGACCACGCTCAGAAAATGGCGTGGGAGATTGTTCAGATGTACGACGTACTTCGACGACAGTTTGAAATGACGGAATACATTTACACCAATCTTCAGCGCGTAGAGGTAACTAAGAAGCAGCAATCCATCACCATCAATGGCGTCGAGATTGACGTAGCTAAAGTACTTGAGGACACGCTAAAGAAGATGACACAAGGACCAAGACAATGAACCCTCTACAACCCACCCGTATTACCGGCGGCTTTCGCCCCGCCGGCACAACCAAAGAAGAACAAGGTGCCGCACTCTTAGATAAGCTCCTCGCCCTCCAATCCGCCACACCTAACGGCGACATCACCTCCCTCGAAAATGCCATCGCCCGCGCGACCGAGAAGATGGGCTGCCGCGTGTTCCTCGACAAGTGGCTCACGTGCGACCCGGCGATGCGGGCGCTTAAGGACAAAGTCCTCCGCTTATCTGTGCGGAATGAGCCCGTCACTATCACGGGCCCATCGGGTAGTGGCAAGGAAGTCCTGGCCAAAGCTCTACATGGCGACCGCAGCGGGAAGTTCATCGCCATCAATTGTGGCGGCTTGTCTAAAGACCTCGTCCCCTCAACATTCTTCGGCCACGTTAAGGGCGCCTTCACCGGCGCACACGAAACCCGTCGCGGTCTATTAGTCGAGGCGGCTAATGGCACTGTGTTCCTCGACGAGATCGCCGAGCTACCTCTCGATGTGCAGGCCGTTCTCCTGCGGGCTATCCAAGAGAATGAGATCTATCCCGTCGGATCGGCTGATGCCATACCTATTAACTGCCGCTTCGTCGCCGCCACTAAAGAACCCCTAGAGGAGTACGTCAACCAGAAGAAGTTCCGCGACGACCTGTTCGGCCGACTGTTTACATTCCGCCTACACATCACAGGCTTTAACGTGCGCCCCGCTGACGTTAGACTTATTCTTGAGAGCCAGCCGGGCTGGCCCACACTAGTAGCCCAGTATGAGTCCACGCCCGAAGTATTAGATATTGACAACAACCAACAACTCTCCGACGACATCAAGCGCTATGGCGTAAGGGCCATTCAAGCGTTCGTCCTGCGTATGCTGGTCCTCGGTAGTTACAATTAACTAGGCACAATAGTTGCTACACTTATTTATATGGAACATTACAAGATTGAAGAAAACATTCCCGTTACTAGCATTTATCAGAAGAGAAAACATAAGTATCCTTTCGGTACTTTAAAAGTCTCCGATAGCTTTTCTTTCGACATAAAGCTAGCTAGGAAGATTCGAAGTGCTTCATCTTACTACAGTAAGATATCTGGATATAAGTTTGTAGTGCGAACAAATGAGGCTACAAATACGGGGCGCATCTGGAGGATCGCCTAATGACCTCCACCGACAACCAACCTCTCGAACAACGCCTAGCTAGCGCCCTCGCTATCTCCGAGCGCATCGCGCAGCAGCGGAACAAGCGCGCCCAGCGTGCACGCCGGCCCTACTACACGCTACTCCACGGCCAGTCCGTCGCCAAGATTGTCGAGAAGATTATCGAGGACCCGATGACTATCCAGCGCATACCGGGTTATGGCGTGCAGGTCTCCACTATCCGGCAACAGTTCTACCAGGGGCTGGACTACGCCATCGACCACCTCGACCACCAAGAGCGATACTTCAAAGCCTCCCAACAAATAACCACGAAGATCATCGATGGCTACTTGTGCATTCAGAATGCGGGCCGCCACACTGTGCCACTAGCGAGTGCGCCACATATTAATCACCGCAATAATCTGGAGAACTTCATCGAGACCTCGGTGCCGGGAGATAAGTACCCTGACGAAGTCGTCGCGCTCAGTGACGGCGACGTGCAGGCGCTTAACTCCTTGATGGTGGGCCTGGAGTCTATCTTCCAGTACTACATTAACAACACCACCATACGTGTTATCCGCGTGGCATGAAAACCCTGCTAGTCGCCGTAGTGAAGTGGTCCATCCTGTATATCATTGTGCCCATCACCGCGTTCGCCGCTATTATAACCGCTATAGCCCGCTACCTCCATGACCTTAAGTGATCTCCTCAAGATGCCGCTCGACCAGCTACAGGCCATGACCAACGAGGACCTCCACCGCGAGTTCTATCACCTCCTCCCACAAATTCGCGAGCCCATCCAAGGTATGGCCGGCGCCAGCGACTCGCCCGTTAAGCGCGCCTCCGACAAACTCAACTCTCCCAAGCAAGAACAATTCGCCACGATGCTAGCCTCTCTCCAACAGATTAAAGGACAACTCAAGTGAATACCAATCTACTCAATACCACGCTAATCGCCGCGCTCGTAATCCTCTCGGCAACTACCGGTTATAATTGCCGGCAGCACAACAACCTTGTCGTCGCCACACACAACGACTTCACCGTCGAGCAGGCGCGCGTCAACGCCACGTTCGCCCGCCTCGACGACCGCGTAGAAAATATGATGACTAACCTCATCACCCTCGGCGCTCAGCGCGCGCACTTCGAGGATATTAATAAGGGCCACGCGATGAACTCCATGCGATTCGAGTCCCTGCTGAACGAGGTCAATCTTCTCAAGGCTTATATCGCCGGCAAGGAATCCGCCAAGTGAACTACAACGCCGACGGATCTATCGACGTGATGGTCAATAACTCCTCCATCTCTACTAACTCCTGTTCCCGGAAGTATCAACTCCAATGCGTGTGGGGCTGCGAAGTTCCCGCCGGCGTTGACGCCAACTTTGGTAACGCGGTTCATCGTATCCTTGAGTACTTCGTCCTCGAACCAGACGCTAGTCTAGAGAGGAAGATGGAGATCATCATGGAGTCCGGAGCTAAGTATGGTGTCTATACCACAGACAAGCTACAGCGCGTAGGACTAGTGGCGGAGCAAGCCCTTAAGAAACTTCCTCCTGTACTCAAGAGTCCCTTAGGTAGACCTCTGGTGGAGAATAAGTTTAAGGTGTTCTATAAGACGGTCACCGTACACAACCAAGTCTACCACATCTACCTCACCGGCACCATTGATTACACAGGTAGCGACTCTCGCCAACTGGTGTTCTTCGACTACAAGACGTTCGCCGGCAAGACCGCCAGCGATAAGCTCACCGAGTACGGATTAAAGTTGCAGCTGCCGTTCTATTCTTGGGTATCTTACAAGTTCGGCGACCAAGTCTACGGTCCGGGACTAGCCGCCGACTTAGCTAAGGCGAATAAGATGCGCGTCCACTACCTGCTCATCTCGCACAACTCGCCGATGCCCGAGTTTCGCACCGGCATTGGATACACCTACTCACCAGAGTACTTCCTCGAAGTAGAGAATATCGTGAACGACGCCATCGACGACATGCTCGAAACCTGGTCGCTCCCTCAGGATGTACCCGCTATCCGCGACGGCATGACCAACGACTCCTGCAAGTATTGCTACTTCAAAGCCGCGTGCATTACCCGCGACCCAGTTCGAGAGGCGGCGTTTGTTAACCGCCTTCCACGTAAACCTTATGATCCTTTGAGCTTCCGCTAATATGTACAGCTTTATCGTGCTGATTGTAGTACAGTGTGTATTATCTCTGTTGCTTCTCAGGTGGATGCGACAAGATAATGAAGAGCTTACTAGAAGAATAGAGATATCCGATCACTACGCATCCAAACTAGAAGACCGCGTCTTCGAACTAGAAGCTAAAGTAAACAAGTATCAATAATATGATCCACAACAAGACATCACTTAAGCTAGCTATCACCGCCTTCCTCGAATCCAAGAGTAACTGGGCCGAGCTAAAGCGCGCCGATAAGGACTTCCTTCTGTTCGCCCTCGTCGAGTTCGTCGATAAGAACGCGAACAAGTTTATCGCCGGCGGAATTAAACACGCCGATAGCGATTTCCTTACGGAGACGGATCATGAGGGCGAGTTGACCAACGAACTCCTGGACGGCTGGAACTACCTCTTCGCTCTAAGATACAAACGCGCCCAACGGGCCAGTAAGAAACCTAAGAAAACCCTGGTATAAGGAATGCTATATGTCTGAGCCCCGCATGCCCGAGCAGCAACTTGATCCGGATGATTATTGGCCCGAGCTACCGAAGGAAGAAGAGGACTGCGAAGAGCGCGACCGCGAGTACTGGACTAAGTACGACAACTTCGGCGAGGACTGCTCACCCAAATGAAACCCAAGTATATCTACAACTTCCTCTTCGCGGCTACGTTCGCAGTCGCCGTAATCAACATAATCCGCCAACTACCAACCACACTACTACCAACTACCACTAATGTATACGCCCCCTAACACTGTCCTCTCTCAGTCGGGCCATGTGCGCCTCGGCCTCCAGGGCTTTCCCGGCACAGGCAAGACCACGTCGGCGATGACCTTTCCCAACTTGTTCGCCGTCGATTTCGACCACAAACTTCCGGAAGGTACACCAAGCGCGCCGTTCTGGAACGCCGACTTCGTCGACTCGATTGTGCCGCGCACTAAGCAATACGACAAGTCCCGTCCAGGGTTTCCGCCAAACAGGCGCGACGCCTTCGATATGTGGCTGCGCGACAACCACTCGAAGTTCGAGCCCGAGCAAACCCTCCTTATCGACTCTTATACGATGCTCGACGCCGCGTTCCACGCGCAGATGGATGCGCAGCCTATCCTCAATAAATCCAACGAGGTCAACGCGCTGGCCGGCTGGGGCTTCAAGCTCACCTACTTGGCGAGGATCTTCGAGATGATTAAGTCGTGTAGGTGTAATGTGGTGATGACCTTCCACGAAACTGAGAAGACGGACGCCAACGGCGACGTGCTCAACAAGTTGCGCCCCGTTATGCAGGGCTCTTTCCGCGACCAAGTCGCCGGCCACTTCACGGCGTTCTTCCGCTGCCACAAAGATCCTGTGGATGTCAATCCAGATGGCACCAAGAAGAAAGGCGCCGACGGTAAGTACGCCATCAAGCGCGGCTTCTGGTGGCAGGTCAAAGGCGACGAGCAGTTCGACGCTGTGGCTGATCCCTCACTCAAGATTACCGATCACTTCGTGCCCGCCACCTACGAGAGTATTGTGGCGATGCGAGCCAAATAACTACTACTTTATGGAAATCTCAATTGGATATTGTAGCATTTGTGGAGGAGAAGTAAAGGTGCCTCAAGCTTACATGAGCATAGATCCACCTAAACCTAGGTGCTCGAAGTGCGGAGCCACTAAGCGTGTAGGACCTGTCATTGATATGGTACCGGGACCGAAACTATCTCCTATAGAAGTTGCAAGTGCTTTCTACAAGGGCCTTAACGAAGGACTGAAACCTTCCAAATAATTTCCTCCACACCAGGAGGCTCACAAAACACAACAAACAAAACTAATGGAACCTACACTAAATCTGACCTTC
>JAULBV010263367.1:0-11039 GCA_032358295.1 Pterothamnion heteromorphum | reverse complement strand
TTCCGCGACAAGCGCCCGGTCGTCAGGAACCCCAGGGCACGGACTAATGCAGTCACAGTTCGGGGCCGCGCACACCCCATCGTTCCGCAGATTCTCGCTCATAGTCCCATCGCCTCTCTCACTAGTGATTGATTGGTGCCCGTCGCCCTTCGCCGGTTCGTCCTGCTGTACCGGGACGGGTTCGCGCCAAGTCTCGCCGTCGTCTGACCGGTGTTTGTGCAGCGTTCGTTCGTAGGGGTGATCCCAGTTGCACCGCGCTCCCGTGACCGGCGACCGCGACTGACAACGCTTCGGTTCGTCCTGCTGTACCGGCACGTGGCCAGCAGACATAGCGCGGCAATACAGCCAACCCTCGCCGCTCGGCATCGGGCCTTTCGGGTCGTAGTAGGTGATCGCGCCCGGCTCCAAATCCTTGGAATCATTTGGACTTATTTGGAGATCGTCGTCAGTCATGCCTGAGCCTCCAAGCGGTCGCCGTGACGATCAACCTCGTAAAGCACCCGGCAAGACTTCGCTTTCACCTTGTCCGCGCTAATACCAGAGTCGATCAACACCGCCGAGGCAGGGACCGCACAAGCCAGCCACCTTGTCGCCCCCTCGAAATACCGGGTTGCGTGATGCGGTGACTGAGAAAAATGAAGGCCATGCCCGCACTCCCGCGTCGCGGCCCAATCGTCCGCAACAACCCTTTCGGCCACTGGATACACGGTGCCACGCCCCGACTTCAACTCGGCATCAACAGCCTTGAACACCACCACCTGACTCTTGTCCCGGTCCAGGCCGTGAAACTCGGCCCACTGCTTGACGTTCTCGATAGGCGGAACCTCAATCACCACACCACCCGTGATCTTCGGAACACCCCACTGGGTCTTGTGCTTGTGGACCGCAACAAACGCTGACGCCTGCACCGTCGCCGAGCCGTACGCCTGCACCGTCGCCGAGTCGTACGCCCGCACCGTCGCCGAGCCGGACGCCTGCACCGTCGCCGAGCCGGACGCGTAAACGTAGCCCTCCTTCACGATGCACCAGTTGCCCGCCGCCACTGCTGCATCAACCTCCGCTTGGCCCTTGCAGACCACCCATTCACTCATGCCGCTGCCTCCCCTGCTGTTGGATACATGCTTGAAAGTCTTGCCGCGAGCCTCGTGCCGTACCGCTCGTCCAACTCCACCGCGAAATCCACGGCGGACGCGGGCAGAGACTCGTAGCGGATTCGGTGATCGACGCTGTTGCCGTGCTCGTCCTTCAACTTGAACACGAACGTCTTGTTCATCGCGCTTCCCCCTCTGGTTCCTGCTGTACCGGGACGGCTGCCCGCGCTCGCGCCAACGCGCCCTGAACCTCCATTGCGTCTGACACCACCATCACGCCACCTCCCCCACCTTGTTGTTCAACCACCAAACAAGCACCCGCTCCAACTTGCCACTAGACCACTCAGGATTCTCGGCAGCTAGCCGCAACGCGGCAGCAACAACCTGCGGCGGGGCCTGACCCGTTTCGTCGCACAACGCCGGCCTCGCGTCACACCACGACTCGGCGTCCGCGATCCGCTTACGAGACACCCTGATCCGCTCATTCGTGGCAGCAGCAGAAGGATGGTCGGTCATGCCCCAACCCTCCACTCATTGTAATGCCACGGCAACATACGGTGCCCCTGATCCCACCACTCACCAATCTCCGTGAGGATGCGTTGCTGGCGGTCTGTTAGGTCACGCCACGCCCGGTCCTCCCGCACATTCGCGGCACGACACACCTGGGCGGCACGCTGCGGCCCAGAACGCTTATATGCACCGAACAGTTTGAGGATCGGCATACGATCCCCATACGGCAGGTCGATGGCCTGCTGGAACGTGAGTTCGCCCGCCTTGATTTGTTTGCGGATAGCGACATGCTGCAACCGAATCTCGTTAGCGAGCTGCAACGCTTCCATGTGCTGAGGTTGACTCATGCCGGTTTCCTGTCGGCAAGGAACAGGCCGATAGCGGTGATAGCCCCGGTAGGGACACGTTCGCCTTTCGCCCACGCATGAACCCATGTGCGTAGGCGGATTGCTTCGTCAAGGTCGCTCATGTTGTTCCCCATGCGTCAATGTCGAACGGGATGCGGGGTTGTGGTTCGCCACGTTTGCCGGACTTCAACGCGGTCATCTCCCAAAACCTGGGGGCGGCAACACCGGGCACCTTGTCAGCAAGAACCGGGGTGGCGTTCAACGCCCATGACAGCGACACCAAACGGTTCCATTGGTCGGGCCGGCACGACTGTTTTCCCGATTTGGCTTCAATTAGAACGACGACGGTGCGTCGTGTCCCGGCCTCCGGGCGGAGCGCGACAAGATCACAGTCAGAACCATCCGACATCTTCACCACAAACCAGCCGGCGTGCCTCAACACGTCCCGGCAAAGGCGTTCAAACACGGCACCCTTGCTCATTTGCCGTGCCTCCTACGCAGCTCGGCGTCAGACAACCGATACAACCGACGGCCCGTCACAGGATCAACCTCAGAGGACGTGTAGCCCTCCCACCAAGAATTCAACGACATCGCCACCGAAGGGCCCTTAGTACGCACCTTCAACGCAATCTCATCGGCAGACATGGGCTTATCGCTCGCACGCAACACCGCGAGAATCTGGGCTTGGAACGGGGTCACCGACCGGCCCGCCCGTGTGCCTTCAGCAAACTCTGGCCAATCATGGAGCGCGTGTCGAGAACCCTTAGCACCGCTTTGCTGGCCTCCCAGCCCGCTTCCTCGACACGCCCCATGTTCGCCACCTCCCTGTCCGCTATTGCTTCCCTGAGTTTCACTGAGCCTTCAGCAGCGATGAACGCTTCGGCCCACGCCTTCTCCCGGTCGCGCTTCGCAAGGAACCACGACTCGGCGGCGGCCTCCGCCACGTTCTGGCGCACAGCAAGGTCCGCCTCGATCTGTTCCAGGCGCTCCATCAGTTGTGCCGGCGACAGCATCAGGACGCTTTCACTGAGTGGTCGAGCGGTTCCCCGAACAAAGGTGTTCCTACGGCGTCAAGCCACGCGGTATAGGCGGCGGTCGCATGCTGCTTGCCTTCGGCCTGCAAGTACAGTTTGCCGCCGACGTTTTTGACGTGGCCCTGTGCTTCCCACACCTGGATCGGTGGGATGGAATACAGGGATACGCCGACCCCGAACTTGACGGCGGCACGCTTGAACGCATCACTGAACAGGGCTTTGCCTTCGCCCTCGCCGATGTCGGTGTGTGGTTGGCCTGCAACAGTGAGTTTGCAGAGCAGTAGGTGTGCGCCTTCTACGCGCCGATAGGTGTCCTCCCAGTCTGAGCCCACGACATGGTTGAGGCGGTCGGAGGCTTGGCGACTGTCGATGTAACCAATGACCAGCCCACCGTTGCCTGCCTTGAATGTCGTTTGCAGTTTCCATTGGATCACGTCCGGGCCGAACGGGCGGCGCAACTGCATCAGATGTTCGCTCATGCTGTGATTCCCATGTTGAGTTCGGCAATGTCCAACAACGCTTTCTGCATTTCCCCCGCAGCCTCCAACACAATCAACGGGGAATACTCCGCAACCGAAGCAGCACCATTCTCAATGACCAAACTGACGCCGCGAGCTGCAAGCACACGTTCCTTGCGCTCCAGCGCCTTGGTCTGACAATCCGAACAGCACTCCTGATACGTCACGTCCGGATCGCTCATGTCATCCACTCGCGGTCCCGCAACAACTGGCGGTCAGCGGACTCGCGCAACCTGTCCCTGTGCAACCGGGCTTTGCGTTCCTCGTTACGACGCAACTCCCAACCCGCCCACCACGCAACAGCCAGAACACCAGCCATCAACAACCACGACAAACCCACGCTCATCTGATCCGCCTCTCGTCGTCGGCAACACCATGCTGCCGCTCCCAAAACATTTCGCGCTGCTCAGCACCCGCACACCAATCACACACCACACTCCCAGAAGGCGACGGCTTGCAGCACACATCGCACCTAGGGTTGTCGTCGTACTTCCACGCCTTGGAGTCGTAGTAGTCAATGGATGCTTCAAGCGCATCAAAGTTCTCGCGGGCGGTACTCACCGCTTCACCGCCTTTTGACCGGGTTGACGGCCACAGTGGTCTGCTGCGTGCGCCCAGGAACAGAAATACGCGAAGTCGTCAGACACGGCACCGCGTTCGCACACCGTGTAGGCGGCGATCCAGCCAACCGGGGGCGGGAAGTCGGTGGGGTACGTCAGCGGCCCTACGTCAACGGCCTTGGTGTTGCCGCAACCGTCTAGCGCGCAGCGGTACTCAACGTGTGGCATGTACGAGTAGGAAGGCATCAGGCTGCGTCCTCCCAGTGTTTGCGGGGTGCCGGTGTGAACGCGGCCTCGCTGAACATGGCAAGCTGCTCACGCACCAACCGATGCTCCTGCGGCTCGCCTTCAATGTCATCGACCGGGAACATTGGTGGCTTCGACACAAACCAATACCGGCGTCCGACGGCCCCGTTGCTGAACTTCTCCGGTTCGGCACGAATCACCCAACCAGATGCGCGAAGCTCACCGATGCGTTGCGAGAACGTCGGCATCTTCGCCTCATAAAACTGCTCTGAATGGCAGCCGCGTTCGCCGGCCTCCATAAGTATCTGCGCTACCACTCGCTGCTGTTCACTCAGTTGCACGTCTGCCTCCCAGCTAGATGTAGTTGAACCCTACCCGCCCGGTCGGACGGATACCCGTTATTTGCGGTGGTCCATCACCGTGCTTCCAGCATCCTATGCACACCGTACCGACACCCGCAACCCCCTATGTCCGCCATCGGACAGTTGTGTTTCCGCCAGCCGACGCGTTAGAATCGGGACACCAACAAAAATGGCCCCCGCCCGGATGATGAGTCCGTCGGGGGCCGCGAGCAGAACAGGAGTCTGCCATGCACAACGATACACAGCCGGTCGGCGCATGATCGGGCGCACCGAACCGGTCGCACCATTCGCACTGTTGCGATGGGCGAGACAGCAAGGACGCAACCCCGCGCTGACACCCGCCGCCGCGCACGTCCTCCTGGTTCTTGCAACGTACTGCGACCCCAATGCCAAGTGTTTCCCGTCCATCGAAACGCTACGGCTAGCGACTGGCTACAAGTCGCGCAGCACGATTGACCGCGCGTTGGAGCAGTTGCATGACGCGGGTTTGATCTGGTCGGAGAAGCAGCGCGGGCGGGGCAAAACGGCGTGTCGTGAGCTGTTGTTCAATCCGGCCCTGGAACCCCGTCAGCGGGGTACAGAAGGACCAATAACGTCAAAAGCAAACCCTTTACGTCAAAATCAAAATCTGAAGAGCCAGATTATGGAACCCCGTCAGCGGGGTACCATATCTCCGCCCGCACAAGAGGACCATCGACATCTTGTCGCGGTCTGACGAATACCACGCCTACATCCGATCACCGGAGTGGGCGGAGAAGAAACGCCGGTACCGAGCATCGGATCTACCGCAACGCTGCGTTGTCTGCAACGAACCAAAGGTCGATCTGCACCACCGCACCTACTCCCGGTTCAAAAAGGAACGCCTGACAGACCTTGTTCCTCTTTGCAGAGCGCATCACGATGAGGCACACAAACTCATCGCCAAGGAGAACCGGGAACGCAAAGCGCGGGGCAAAGGCAGGCGCGGGAACGCGCAGGGGTTGGCAACGGCGAAGGAGTTGGATTACATCCGGCGTTTGGGAGGGACTCCGAAGCCGCACATGACCAGCAAGGAGGCGCGAGCGATGTACAACAGGCTGAGTCGCCCTACTCGTCGGAAGAAACGCAGCAAGAAGATTCCTGGACGAAAGCCCGGTAAGACCGTTTCAAGCGACCTTCCGTTTTCTCTTTGTGAGCCGTCCACCAACGCGAAGAAGCCCTCCGGTTAGGGAGGGCTTCTTCGGTGCCTCTACTGGGCGGTAATCGCGCTTAGCGGCGACGTGCCGCTCGTCTAGGACTTTGAGGATGAGCTGGTCGATGTGTTCCATGACCATGTTGTCGGCTTGCGGTGTCGAAACCTTGAGCGTGATAGTTAGTTTCTATCTATCTATCACGGACAGAATGGTGTCGCTGGCGTCAGCGTTCTGTCCGGTGGGTGGCGGCCTTCACCCACTTGGGGATTTGCTGCCATAGCCAGCGGGCCTCTATCGCAAGGTCAAAGACGGGTTGGAGCCAGCGTTGGAGTTTGCGGTTCATGCGAGCAGCCTTCCGTCTACGAACGGGATGGTGCGGGCGTTCGCGTTTCCGTCGGGCCACACGGTGACAACCACGAATCCTTGTTGCCAGTCTGGGTGAACGGCGTACCCGAGTCCGCCTTTGGTGCGGGCCATTGTTCCGGTTTCTGCACCGACGAGGGTGGAGGGGTTGCCGTCTATGTCGTGTTCGGTGAGGTGGACGACGGCGAGGCGGTGACAGTGGCCGATGATGCAGGAGTGCCGCATGTGCCGGAGTGTTTCGACCGCGCTCGCGCCGGCACCTTTCTTGGAGAGGTGGCCGTGGCGTACCGCGAGGTTTGGTGTGAGTTTGTGGTGGTAGGCGGTGTAGCTGTCGATGCCGCCCACGAAGTTGATGTTGAGTTCGTCTAGCCGTAGGAGGTGGGGTAGCGAGAGAACGGCGTGGTCTTGGTCGTCGGGGGCGCGTGACGCTTGTGTTACGCCGAACGCGGCCCGGAGGTTGTCCAACACGGCGTTGCGTAGTCGGTCCTCATGGTTGCCTGCGATCAGTGTGCAGTCCGCATTGTGTGCTGCGTCCAGGTAGCCGCGGAGAATGTTGTAGCCATCGTCAATGCACTGTTGCAAGTTGGCGGCGCAAATTGGATTAGGGCGATGTCTACTTACAGACTCGTAATCGAGTAGGTCGCCTGCGATTACTATCTCGTCCGGCTTGTGGCGTCTTAGCCAGTCACAGGTAGCGTCATGAAGGTCGGGGTCGTGGTGTGGTGCATGATGATCGGAGAACACGGCAATGGTGCGTGGCTGCCGATCAGCGGCCTTCTTGTTGCGGATCGGCGGACGCTTCCAACCATCGGCCCTCGCGGGCAGAACCGTTGTCCACCTAGGGACCACCCTGACCTTCAACTGGGTGTTTGGCTCATCGGGGTCGCCCCAACGGTTGACCGTCATTTGTGTGGCGATCACGGTGTCGGGGTCTACGCCCTGATCTGCCAGCAGTTGTTCGACGCCTTGGAACTGGCCTGCCGCGAGTTTGCAGCGGTCCCGCAACTCTGTGTTGCGATCCAAGTGGTTGTTCAACTGGCCCTTCGTTAGACCAAGACGGGCAGCTACAGCCACCCGCAGGTTTGGTCTGCCGTCGTCGTTGCTGGCGTTACGGCACGCTGCGAACGCATCAACGTATTCCTGCTCGTCAATGTCACCGGGTTTGCGACTCACGGGTGATTGTCCTTGTGAGAGTTGCGAACGGCACACCCATATCGGTTCCGATATGGGCGGCTTGTTCCAACGATGACCAAGTAAGAACCACGTCACCAAGTGCGCGGTTGATTACTTCTGACCAAGCTGGTGATTGTGAGCGCACCAGTTCCCAACGCAGATAGTTGGCGAGGTCCGCGGTTTCTTCTGCGGCCTCCGCAAGCATTGAGCGGTCCCCGAGCCTGACGAGCCCTGGGAGTGTTCTGCGGTCCGCGGTCTGGTACAGCGACAGAACGTGGGATGTTCCGACGTTGTGGACTTTTGCGGCGTCGAACAGCAGGCGTTTTTCTAGGGCGCGGTCCCGCTCCCAAACAAACACCTACTGGTCTAGATGCGCTTTGTAAAAACGGGCCAACGCCAGCGTCGAAGCTAGCGGATAGCCGGAGCCGGGATCGTTGTGATTGCCGCCCCTGTTCCCAAGATCAGAATGGCGCACCACACCGGCCTTGATGATGCGACCCGTCACCGGATCAACGACACCTTTGGTGGCGGGAATGTCAAACAGCAGCGACCATCGTGCAACCCACCGTGCGGTTTCGCGCAGCTCGTCACGCGCCCACTGAGTCTGGTTAGCGCGACCAACCTGCTCGATACTCAACGACCAAGGGTTGAACCATGCCTGCGTCCACGCCTTGCGATTGTCCTCCACACACCTCGCGCTGTTGCCGTCCGCATCCACAATCACATGCGATGATGCCTGCGACACCGGGTTGGCGAACCAGGACGCGACACCACGCAAGTCCGACTCATCGGGTCGGTTATCTGATTCGGTGGAATGAACCACAATCAGCCGTGGCCTCGCACCGTTCCGCGAGGACTGGTTCGGTGACAGGCTGGTGAACACCACGTTCGGGCGATACCGGGCTTTAGACATGGTTGTTCTCCGTGACCTGATCGTTGCTGGGATCGCCGTACAACACATACGTTTCCGAATCGCCATGCTCTGTCAACGGTTCGGACTCGCGGCCCTCCAAATCAAAGCTCGTGAACTCCGGCTCCTTCGCCGCAGGAGACACCTGCTGACGCACAACCTCGCCACCAAACACCACCGGCAAAATCAACGCGACCGCAACACCAAGACTCTGCGGATCAACGAACACGCCGGCCTTCGCCGCCAAAAACAGCACAAACGCCACAACCCCAGCCTGAACACGCACAGGCTCCGTAGCCCACAACACCCTAAGTCTCTGCAACATCATCGCCCTCTCTCTTGTCAATGGGGCCATCATGGTCCCCAGCCCTCGTCCTCGCAAACCTCAGCTCTAGTCGGTGCAACGCGGCACGAATCTCCGAATGAGAATCCTCCAAGCCCTCGACACGCTCCACCATGTTGTGCAACAACTCATGGGAATCCGCGATCTTCGTCACCACCTTTCTGCCCGCCCGCCAAGTCCGACAACCCGCTGTCCCAAGCACCCCTGTAGCGACCGTGATCGCAGACAAAGACGTGGCAGTAGACGCCGTATCAGACAACCCGACCGCCAGCAACCCGACATACACGGCCTCCGTGACCGTGTACGCCACAAACGCACCAAGAGCAACCAGAGCGACCTTCATGCCCCACGAACCTTGTACATCTTCGCTACGCGGTGCGCGAACGCCCGCATTTTCGCCGGATCGCCAGACACGTCAATCGCCCGGTCGTGGTAGTGGTTGGAGTTCTGTACATGGACGGGCGCAACGCCACCAAAAGCGTTGTTCTCACCAACATGCAATCCCATTTCCTGCGCCAACTTCCCGAGCCTGCGAGTAGTCACCGGTCCGCTTGCTACATGCACATGGTCGGTGTGGCCGGACACAAAGCCCTGCTCTACGCGCTGGCCGTTCTTGGCGTTGATGCCACCCGCGCCCTGCCAGAACAGTTCTAGTAGCGGGCCTCCACCAACCCGTCCGTCAGAGTTCGTTGTCGGCTTAGCAGACGGCGTGGTACCGCCCGTGCTACCACCGGTCGTGGTGGTCTTAGTGACCGCCGGCGTGTCCTGCAACCCCTGCACCTGCTGAGCCAAATACACCGGGTCTTTCGACTTCGACCGCAAAAACTGCAATGCGGCAGAAGCACGGGCACCACTGTTGTCTACCCCCGGAGTCGTGACCGTTTGTTCGGTGCTTTTAGCAGGCGACGCCTGACGAACAGCACCAGACGACGGAAGCATTGACCCCAGCAAACGGTCGGCCTCGGCAGACCGCTCCTGGTAACGGCCGCGGTACTGAGCTGCGGGACGTTGTACCGCTGCGGCAAGATCACCGGCCCTGCCGTACTTGTGTTTCACGGCCTTCGTTTCCTGAAAGAACCGCTTGATAGAGGCGTCCAGGTTCATTGGGTTCGGGTACAACGACGCCCGCTCCTGCCGCCAACCCAGAGAATCGTGGTCGGTCATCACGGACGGGTTCGTGAGGTTCGCTTCGACCAGCCCGGTTTCGACGGCGGCCTTCAGCTCCTTCGGTGACGCACCAACCTGACGGCCAATGGCCTTGATGTGAGCCAGCACTCGCTTCTGTTCAGCGGTCAAAGACATTGGGCTACCATGTCGGCATGAGTCGAGTTCAACTTCCTGACAGGTTCGTTTCTAAGTTCATAAACGAAGGCGACGGCTGCTGGGCGTGGACGGCAGCGCGAACCTCCGCGGGATACGGCGCGTTCCGGGTGGGAGGACGCACCGTATTGGCCCACCGTTTCGCGTTTGAGGCTGCGGCTGGGACCATCCCCGATGGGTTGCAGATCGACCACCTGTGCCGTAACCGCCTGTGCGTGAATCCCGCCCATCTTGAGCCCGTCACCCAAACAGAAAACAAACGCCGCGGACTCTCCGCGCAAGTCACGCGGGAACGGCACGCGGCCAAAACCCACTGTCCGCACGGTCATCCGTATAGCATGGAGAACACGCGCTGGTACACCAAGAGCGGCTACCAGTGTCGCGCATGCAAAACGTGCAAGCGGGAGCGCAGGAATCTTTGAAGGCGCCCTTTTTGCCGCCCGTTCCGCTGCCAGCTCATAGTTCGGTTTAGCCATTTGCTTTCCCGCCCTTCATAGAAGTAGGCATCAGCGCAACAGCGGGTTCTTGCCACTAGACGACCCGCCGTTAGACAACAGCGGGTTCCCCGACTTGCGCTTGGCTTTGCGCTTCGACTTCTTGTCCTTCATGGGCAGAACGGGACCAAGGAGCCACCGTCTGAGGTTTTCTTCAATGTCGGTTGAAGCGTCCGGGCGTTGCCGCACCCACTTATCGCCAGCGCCCAACACCCGATCAACGGGACCAACGAGGGGCAACACCGTTTCGGCCTGGTCTAGTGCGCCGATCCCAAGTTTGGAGGTTCCCTTTGGCAGCTTTTGGCCCTTGTAGTTGATGCCGAACCCGGCACGCAGCATCGACGCGATTCCCGGTGTCAGCAGGCCGACGGCCGTTCCAAGTGGATCGCCAAGCACGTTGCCTGCGCCCTGCGCCGGGGTGATCTTCGACAGAATGTTGTACCGCTTTTGGTCCTCACCGACCTTCAGGGCGGTCAGCAGCCACGGCGGAACTTCGCCCACGCCAACGCCCTGCTTCTCGCGCCACTCGCGGGAGGCGTTAGTGGCGGCAACCAAACCAGTTGTTGTGACAGGATGATGCTTTGGTTGGTCGCGCA
>JAULBV010263256.1:0-11050 GCA_032358295.1 Pterothamnion heteromorphum | reverse complement strand
TATGGCCGCCCGGATTCACGGTGCCGGTCGCTGTGGCGCGGTTGCTGCGCTTGGCTGATGCAGTCGCCGCCGTCTTTCAGGAGCAAGCATGAACCCCGAAGTAACCGCGCAACTGTTGGCCCTTTCCTCGCTCCGCAAGCAGGCGGAAGAGGATGCGCGCGCCTATGCCGTTGCCTATGGAGACGATGTTGTGGTTGGTCAGGATATAGGCGTGCAAATCAAGCTTCTCGCCGACTTCACCCGTTGGCAGTCGCAAGCGTGGGCACTGCGGCGGATTGGGGAGCTTTTGGGATGGCACGTGGGCGACCGCGTTCCGATGTTGGAGTTTGACCGGTTCACCCTTTCTGGCGCGTACATCCTGATCAGCGCCTCGAATCAGGCGATGTTCTCGCCTACCGGTTGCACGCTGGTCAGTTTCATCGTGCCATATCCGGCATCTACGGCGACACCCCGCGCCCCGAAGCCATCGCCGCCATCCTCCTGCACTTGGAGACACAATGAGCCGCCGCGAATGGACACCCCGCAAGAATGGGGCAACGATCAAAGAGAACGGCGCAGACATCGCCGAGTTTTGGCAAGAGCACGGCGCGTGGTGGTGGTCCGTCCGCGACGGATCGCGGGAAGGCCCCGTGGGTCAACCCGACACGGCAAGAACCCGCGTAGAAGCGGCGTTGGCAAAGGAAAAACAATGAGCCGCCACCTATCCCCCGAATCCGCCGCCGCCCGCGCCGCTGGACTCGCACCCGCCACGGTGGCCGCGCGTATCCGCGCGCGGTGGCCTGAAAGCCTGTGGTACGCCCCTACAGGCACGAGGCGGCCCATCGTGGCGCATCCGTTCCCATTGGAAAATCCGAAGCTCTGGAAGGAGTTGGACGCCCGCCGCCTATCGGTCCGTGGCCTGGGCGCCGCCGCTCTCTCCCGCGCAATCGGCAAGCATCCCGCCTGGTGGAGCCAACAGCGCGCGCGGGGCCTGGACCTCGCGCCCGACGTGGTGGCCAAGATCGAGGCGGCCATCAAAAAGGCGGCCGGCGACGTGGTCAGATCCGCGATGCCGGTGGCGCTGTGACGCCCGACGAAGCCGCCTATCTCGCCGCCCGCTTGCGCCGCACGCATGCGCCGTCGCGCGTACACCTGACACAGTTGTCTCAGCGGCTCTCCGCCGGACTGAATGCCACATTCCCCCCACTCGCGCATATCCGGTGCGAGTCTCATTGCCATTCACCTGAGTCATGCGAGCGCGTGGCAGGTAGATCGATGAAGAGCTCTCCGTTCGAGAGTTGGACGTTCAGCTTGTGCCACATCGAGTAGTTGCGCTTTGTCAGCGCGTCGGCATAATTTTGAGGTCCCGCAACCCACCGGAGCACGCTGAGCTCTTGGCTTTCGAACGCATTGCGGATGCGAGCGACGGTCTTTCGGAGCCTGTACTCCTTGTTGTTGTGCAGGGTTGTCACTGTATCGAATAGAGCTCGCGAGTCGACCATGACCTCGTTCTTTAACTTCTGCCTCGGAAAGAGCTCCTCCATCGTAAGCCGAAGATCGTATCCTCTGTCATCGATGTCCGCGCACGCGATAATCTCGGCCCCAAACGATGAGTGCGAGATTCGCGACTGCTTGTGACTTGTCCAATCCAGCAGATGAAAGATTCTCCGTCCCCTAGGCTCAGTGACTAGCAATCCAGATAGGCCGCCTGTCTGTCCATACTCCGATCCAGAGCCTCCGTGCGATGCATCTGACATCGTCAGCACCTTCACATCTGCGATACCTTGTGGGCGCGTGTACCGAAGGAGCGGTTGCATGTTCTTGATTTCTCTTAACATATCATTGCCCCCAATGACATCGTCAATACGCAGGGCGCCGAGCCTCTGTTGCATCGCGGACGTACAGAGAGCGGCTTGAGGCACCACCGCGTTGCCGAGATACATAATGACCCCTGCTAGACTCCGATATGCGTGTTCCTCGTCAGCAGTCGTCTTGGAGGAGCGATCTCTTCTTCGAGTGCGGGACAGCGGTACCGCGTTCAACCTCTTCATATAGTCGAACATCGACAGTTGGACAGATCCTGCGTCATCTTGGACGATCTCACATCCGTTGAAGTTGAAGCGGCCGTCTTGCTGCGTCTTACCGACTTCGAATCTCTTGACTAGCAGACCCAGAAACTCTTGCACAACCTCTTTTTGTCCAGTGATTAGGAAGTCATCTACAGTCTTCGCGAGGAGCATGATGATTCTCCCTCCCTGGTCTCGCTTCGCGAACAGTTGGCCGCAGCCATGTACGGGCTGCATCCCCAGACGGTTGACGAGCCAGTCATCCGATGTCTTCTGCCACTGGCGTCCCGCCTCGACGTATGGAAGATTCGTGAGACGCCAGAGGTTCCCCCTTCCTTTCAGGAACCTCTTGGGTGGTCGGACATATAGTTCTCTTGTTATCGGACCTGATTGCATGAAGGCGCCCTTAATATCGGTCGCGGCAAAGGTGAAGTTGAGGAGAACGCCAAGCGAGAGAACTAGACGGGTTAGGAGCATATCAGCGGCAGCCGAGTCTTTTCGGATATCGTCCTTCATCACATCGCGATTACCGTGAAGAACGAGTCGGGCTTTCATCCTTAGCGAACCATCATCGTTGGATTTCAGCTTGTATGCGACGTGCGAAGATATAACATTAGCGCCGTGAGGGACCTTCTCCCTCGGCACTTCAGAGTACGCTCCTTTCCAATTCTCTTCGTACTCTTTGTCCAGGTGTCTAGAACCCATGGAGCGACAGATTCTAGCTCAGTCTTGTTCACTTTTCTCGAGCCGATGATGCCGCTAGCTTTCTGGAGTTCCTTCTGCTCCACGGAGGTCAGGACTTGTGCCTCTACTGGCGCAGATATCGCCGCCGAATGCGCATAGGCTCCGATGTCCTTCTCAGCGCCGGTTTGGTGCGATTGTGCTATCAGAGCACCTTGGCGGTTCGCCGGTGTGTCGCCTTCTGCATCACAGCGAGTCTGCGTTTCGCCCGTATTCGCAGGTGGTGTAGAATCGGGGACCGGTGTTGCCGCAGAAGTATCCTCAGGAGCTCGCTCTCTGACCTGTTCCCCCCTTTGCGGTAACTCCGTCTGCTTCCTCAGGAAGGATTCGACATCACCTTCCATCAGCGCGCGCGTGAGCTCTGAGTTGGGTCGCAGGCGGATATCCTCGAAGGAAGCTCTTGGCGTCATCTTGCTACCGGTATCGAGGTAGACGACGTGTCCCTCGATGTGTTTAACCTTGGCCTCTTTCCATTCGTCAACCTCATTATGTTTCGGCGACCTGTAGAAGAACAGTACGGCGGTCCCAGGCTGAAGTTGATCGCGATGCGCGGATGTGTGATGCCGGCTGCGGACAAGGCGTTGGAGAGCCCTTGTCGCCGCTTGTTCCACGTGAGCCTGGAGTAGCGTAGGCGTGATGGATCGCTTCGAGCTACCCAGGATAGAGGGGGTATAACCCTTTGCGAGTTCGAAGGATGATAGGTACTGGGAGCCGGAGAACAAGTTGGAGAAGAAAATCGCACGGGCTATGAGGACGTGCGGCTCTGTGCCGTGTCTGTCTTTGGTTAGACGCTCGAGGATTCGCTTGATCGTGCCGTGCTTCCTCTCGACAATGCCCACTTTGTTCGAGCGCCGCGGTGGTCGAGGTCTGAACTGTATCTCACGAGACTCAAGCGCATTACGGAAGTATGAGTTGTTGAACTCATCTCCGCCGGAGAGAGCGACTGGTTGTCCGTGATGACATAGCCAGTGTGTCTTAAAGCCGCGCCACGCCTCCGCCATGCTGCGGGTCTGAACCACAGCGCCTTCTGCGTAGGCCGTTCCCGTGTCGACCATGGTGAGGAGGACGTACTTCTCTTGGTCGACAGTAAAGTATGCGAAATCAACCTGAACTTCTCTGCAAAACTCCTCGTTGACATGCCTGATAGAGATCTTCTTGCTTGGCACGGGCAGACCCGTCTTCGCGCAGACTTCACACTCGCGGCTTGCCTTCGCGATGGCATCGCGGAGGGCGGGTTTGAGCCATCCAGATGTGGAGCATAGCGAGACTAGTTCGTCGGGGTGGGCGTGGGTCAAGCGGTGAAGGCGGTTGGCTAGCGATGATGGGCGCTGAAACGGCAATCCTCTCGCTATCAAAGCGGTAGTGGTTGGTATCGGTTCCGTAATGAGAACGCGGAGCCTTTGGCTGAGCTCGTCCCCAGCATCGAGGTAGGTCCGTAGGGTCCTCGGGTGTGTGTCCGTCGGTCGGTTGAAGGTAATGATCCCTGTTGCCGAGTCCAGAGCAGCGAATTTCTGGTGGTCGAGGCCGATTACTAGCGGCGAATTGTCATCGCACAAGTCGAATGTGAGTGCTGTAGTGCGGTTATTAATATCCTGGACCGTAAGGTCCCAGGAGGCGACGATAGGGGAGGCGTTGTGGCCCTCATGTCCCCATCCTCTACAGTATCGCGCACGTGGCAATATCGGCTTAAATGGAATTCCAATTATTTCCGAAAGCCACATGGCAGCGCTGATACCGCCCGTAGAGGTGGGAGAGCCTTGATCAAGCAAGGGGTTCGGGTCGTTGGGCGTGCGAGCCGACCCCTTTACTGAAAATACGAAGTCCGCTGGCCATTGTGGCGCGTCGGTTCGTTTCGAGCATCCCTCTTGTATCGCTTGTCGGCGTCTGCACGCGCGTACTGACCTTCGTCGCTCTCGCGTTTGTTCGCGGTTCGTTCATTGTTCTCGCCGCGCACGTAATTGCGTTGGCGGTCTCGCCGGTCCTGAAAGAAGCGCTCGCGCTCTCGGCGGTCGCGGAACCGGCGGTTCTCGCCAGGCCCGCGATGGGACTGAGCCGGGTTAGGGCGTTGCCCCTCGGCCATCAAGGCTCGAGAATGAGCTGGGTCTCGGCTCAGCAGCGCACTAGAACTGCGACTGGCCGGCAAGTCCTTCTCCTCCAGCGCTGTGCTCTGGAGTGCCGTTATCGCGCTCGCGAGCGAGACGAACCTTCCTTCCCTCGCGGTCCTAGTTGCCCTCGTGGCATCCCTCGCGGATTTGATGGCTGTCTCGATCTCGCTGAGCGTTGCCGGGTCTACTTCTTCCTTATTCTTCATCTTCTCGATGATAGAAAGAACCTCTTGGATCTTGCGGTTGCTAAGAGGCGTGACTTGAGAGACGATATTCTCCTCTTCGGACTTCTCCTTCACTAACGACGCGACGATGTTCGTGAAGGTCGTTGGTGCGATCTTCGCATTCTTGAGGAGTGCGAAAGCGAAGTTCTAACTATCCGCACCCTCATGATCGGCGTCGATGAGGTTGATGTACCTCTGCGCGGCTGCCGTGTAACGGTCCAAGAACGAGCGGACGGATTCGTTCTGTTTGCGCTCACAGGACACGGCATCCTGGTTCAAGCTTATGAGACGGCGGATCCTGTCAACCGGCGACTCAAACGCCACGATGTCGATGATCTTCTTCACGAGTATGCGTTGCTCGTCCACACTCTTCTTGTGCTTCGTAATGAGGACGATATCGCCAGCACGCATCGCGCGCTTCACAAGCTCCTTTTTCGGGCTCTCAAGCGAGCGGTAAAGGGCGAGACCGAGCGAAGAGGCGATACCCTTGGCCTTGTAATCACCGCCAGCGCCAAATGCGATAATAGCGTCGGTCCACAGCTCGACTTCTGTTGTACCTGGCGCCTCTCGTGCGCGACATAACGACCGCGCTCGCTCATGTTCTGTACGCCAACGGAACATGTAATGCGGATGACGGTGGCATTGTCCGGATGATGCGGTGCGCTGTGTGGCGTACTGCGTGAGCGAAGAAGAAGAGCTCCCGGTATTGACACTGTCCCGGTTCCGTATGTGCGCATTCCCCTGCTTGCTGTGGCTACGTATTAGATGACGCATAGGCGTCGTCTGCGAGGGCAACGTACCTACGTTCCTTTCCACAAGGTCTACGTATGCTGCGATCCAGATGTGACGGTAACGTAGCCGCATCTGCGAGCCCCTCGATTGCGTGGCGACTACGTGCACAACTCCCTTTTCGTCTCGTGTAATTGAAGTCGGACTTCTGCTGCACGCCGTCCTTTTTCGACCTATGCTAGAGTAGATAAGTACTGCAGTTTCTGAAGACCGAGTAAAGGACCACAGGAAAACTACCTCGTCACCAGCTACACCCTCAACTTCCATTCCCAGGTTCTACCCCGCAGACGCTGACTGAAGAACAGTTTAAACTGTTGTCTGCGCAGACAGGTAGTTTCTGCAACATGTAGAACCGCGCCGATGACACCGGCACTACCGCTACTGCAAGCCTCTTTGCACCGATCGAAGCCCCTCGGCTGACCAGCATCTCCCGAAAGGCAATCCAGTCGTTCATTGCTGAGCGCCAGCAGTACGAAGCTGCAGTCGCCGCGCAGCCCGGGTTGAAACCGATCTCCTGGGCAGGTTGCGTGGATGCAATCTTCCTGCGCTCCCTACTCAAGGCCCGCATCTTCGGAAAGGACATCGTTGAACACGCTCAACTGACCGACGTGGTCATCGAGACCAAGCTACAAGATCTCTCATCAGGCACCAAACCGGTTTCATTCGACGAGGCACTTGCGGATGTCAAACGCAATGTACGCTTCGACCACACTGAACCGGACGCTAGACTGCGTGTGCTCATGCTTCAGACTGCGTACGTCGAGTTGTGCGAAAGGAGAGGTTGGAACTTCGTCGAGAACGCTCAGAAGGCCGCTGTGAAACACCTTGTCGCCGTCCTCCAACCGCCAATGCTCAAGACGCGCGTGGAAGACGCACTACAGCTCTAGAAACATGAGCTCAAGAGTGATTTCTTCGCGTTTGCTGCTTTCCTAGCGGACGAGGCAGAAGTGTGCGAGAAGTTTCATCCTCTCAGAGTCTACAGAGCTACTACAAAAGGCCAACCATCCAATCGAGAGAAGAAGTTCGCCAGTTCTGCACCACTCACGAAGGGCTTCAACGCCAAAGGAGCATCTGCACCCTTCGGGTCACAGTCGGTGAAGAGAGCAGCGACAGGGAAGACCGGTTCAGAAAGGACACTCCCACCTTGCCTCAACCGTGAGTGCAGCGAGAGACACCTTGTCAAGAACTGTCCCATCACCTCGGCTGAGAAGGCAAAGAGCTTGCTCGAGGCCCATCGAGCTTCCAAGGTACAGAAGAGCAGAGATTCAGGATATAAGGTCGGTGCCCTTCTACAATCTCCTGCCGCTTCACGCGCATCGGCACCGAGTCCAGAAGGAAACCGGAAGACGGCAACCATGCTTGTGGAAATGCATGGCCACTCGTTCGTCTGCCGAATCGATTCCGGAGCCGACAAGGTTGCAGTTTCCAGCACCATTGTCAACTTTCTGAGCGATCAGGGCATCTTCCTACCGACAACTCGTCCAACATCTCCAGAGCACTTCAAGGCCGTGGATGGCAGCCCTATTCGCTCTATAGGTCAGGTTCAGATCAGCCCGACTTTGAAGACTGTTGCTGGTCCCTGTCGCCTAAGGAATGTTACGGCTTACATTGTGCCCTGCAATGAGGTTCGTACAACGTCCGGTGCCTCGAGTCCTGGAGAGCTTATCCTCGGCAACCAATTCGTCATCTGATCAGGACTGGATGTCACCGATTTCATTGCTGATAATATCGAACATCTCTCATCCATTGACTTCGGCGAACTTTGCGAAGAGCCATCTGAGAACACCATTGGCAGCCTGGCGGCCCGACTGATGACTGCGGGAGAGGTCTCCGCGGACGCCGCACCTGCACGATTGGCAAACCTCATCGCGAATGGAGATTTTCCCCTTCAAGATGGGGATGACATAGACTACAAAGATGTCAACATCGGCAGTCAAGATGATGCAGAGCTCCAACAGGCCATCGAAGATATGGTCAAACGAGCATGTGAGAACCTCCCTGATGCTCTCCACGCTGAACTACACGACATCGTAGAGATGCACAAGGACGTTTTTCGCGTTTCACTCGGTGAGAACCCACCAGTTGATGTGCCACCAATGCATATCGAGTTCAAGGGCGAGGAGCGTCCTGTCAAAGTTCGCCAACGCACCTACTCGCCGGAACAGCTCAGGTTCCTAGAAGCCAAATTCGAAGAGCTGGTCAATGTGGGTTACATCTACCGTAATCCTTCGTCGAAGTGGGCGTCCGCTCCACTTCTTGTCCCCAAGGAGGGCAAGGAAGGCTTCCGCTTCACTGTCGACCTCCGACCAATCAACACTCAGACCAAAGCAAGTGTTTGGCCGATGCCGCACGCTGACGCTATGCTCGCCAAGCTCATCGGGGCGAGTATCTTCTTCCGCCTAGACTTTATCCACGGCTACTGGCAATTCCCACTGGCAAAGGAATCGCAGGAATGCCAATCCTTTCACACACCCTTCGGTGTGTTCAGTCCCACACGTGTTCAGCATGGTGCAACTAATTCAGTCTCATACTTTCAAGCCTCGATGGAGTCACTGTTCGGCCATTTGTCTTTGCTTATATGGCTCGATGACATCCTCGGCTACGCAAAGGACCCAGAGCAACTACTGTCATCTTTGCGTGCTGTACTGAAGATTTGTCTCGATGTCGGCCTGAAGCTCAACCCAGGGAAATGCCATCTCACTACAGGCTCTGCCCAGTTCTGCGGCCGGCTTATCGATCGAACAGGCGTTACGTTCAACCCTCGAAACTTCGAGGCGCTTACGGCAATGCCGGAGCCGGTCACGGTCGGGTCCTTGATGGAGCTAGTACACGGAGCGAACTGGATGCGTTCGGCAATCCCTCGATTTGCAGCCCTTATTTCTCCATTGCAAAATCTATGGAGTCTGAATACGCGCTGTACAAGTCTCGGAAGAAGTCCAAAGGTCCAGAATCGCCCTCTCTCGGAATGGGGGTACTCGCATCGAGAAGCATTCTCATCCCTCATTCAGGCGATCGTGAAGCAGGTCAAACTCACAACCCCTGATCCCAGGAAGCGGTTGTGCCTGTTCACCGACGCATCTTCAACGCACTGGGCTGGAACACTCACGCAAGTCCCAGTTGAAGAAGTCAAACTGTCAGCAGTGCTGCCGCATGAATGGGGACACGAACCAGTCGGGTTCGTGTCAGGGACCTTCCGCGGTGCTTCGTGTCGATGGAGCACCCCAGAAAAAGAATGCTATGCTGTGGTGGCCTCTGTAACTCGTCTGTGCCACATCTTGGCCGTCTGTGGAGAGTTCTCTCTGTTTACCGACCACAAGAACATGATTTACATGCTGTCGCCAAATCGCTTTAATGCGAATGTTGCCCGCCATATCGTACACAAGACGCAGCGTTGGGCATGCAGACTTGGAGAATTTCGATTCACCGTCGAGCACATCCTCGGCGCACAGAACACATGGGCCGATATGCTCACGAGATGGGCCGCAGTTGATGGGACTATATTTCCGGCGAGACATCTGAGTGCACTGCGTGTACCGATAATCGAACGGGAAGAACCCAAGCTCCCTTCAGTTGAGGTCATCGCCGAAGCTCAGCAGCGTACACCCCCTCATCCTTCAGCG
This sequence comes from Pterothamnion heteromorphum, assembly GCA_032358295.1. NCBI lineage: Eukaryota > Rhodophyta > Florideophyceae > Ceramiales > Ceramiaceae > Pterothamnion > Pterothamnion heteromorphum. Next base: position 1,526 of record JAULBV010263256.1, on the reverse strand, counting down.
GGATTCCAGACTGTGAAGCGTGATGGGCATTCCGTCTCAGTCGATAGCGATGGGAAACTCTACGTTCCACCTTCGGATGATGACCTCCAACTCCGAATCTGTATCTCTGCCCACTGTGGCCTCGGAGGACATCGCGGTGCGGAGTCGACTATTCGCATCATCAAAGAGCATGTGACATGGCCCACGCTCGATTCTGATGTTCAAGCCTTCGTCAAAAGCTGCTTTGTCTGTCTCCTGGCTAGTGGAGGAGCAAGGGTTCCCCGACCTCTGGGGCACCAGATACATGCTTCGGGAGTGAGCGAGCTCATCCACTTCGATTTCCTGTACATCGGTGAGTCGCGGATTGGACATGAGTACATCCTGATTGTCAAGGACGACTTCTCAGGATATGTCAACCTACGATCCTGTGCCCGAGCAGATGCAGAAACAACCGCTGCTGTCCTCCGTGAGTACTTTCCAACCTTCGTTCCGGTTCTACAATGGTTTTCGGACCAGGGGCCGCATTTCTGTAACCACGTCATGGACTTGCTGGCTACTACCATGGGTGCTAAGCATCGGTTCTCTACTGCGTATGTTCCGTGGTCCAACGGGACTGTAGAAGTCGTCTGCAAGGAGGTTCTTCGCACGATCAGAGCTATATCAACGGAGCTCAAAGTTCCTGAGACGGAGTGGCAGGTATTGATACCTGCTGTCCAGAGTGTCATTAACAATACGCCATCCAGAAGGCTGGCCGGTCGTGCGCCTATCACGGTCCACACGGGCATGTCATCGGGGAATCCCCTTGCGGTGGCTCTGGCAAGTGTCCCGGATAGGAAAGCTCGCTCCGTCAATCACGCCGAACTCCTCCAGAAGCTCCAGGTTGAGGACACCATGAAGGCCCTTGACGAAATGCACCGGGACGTGAGCGGTTCCCTGACTGCATCAAGGGAACGTGCTGTGGAGTTACACAACCAGAAGACGCATGTGCGTGCCTACAGTCCAACTGTGGGTGACTTTGTCGTCGTTGCTCGCATGCGTGGCCCGCGCGCTAAGATATCTACGCACTCGGTTGGTCCCCGGCGCATCAAGAGGATATGCTCCGATTTCACGCTAGAGGTAGAGCACCTCTTGACCGATGAAGTCCAAGTTGTGCACATCAGCCGCGTGAAGCCGTACGTCGACGCAGCTATCGGGCAGAAAGCACAGTTGGAAGAGTTGGCTGAGTTCGCTGATCGCACGTGGCACGCTGTCGACTCTATCAAGGACCTCCGCGAGACATCGGGAGCTCTCGAAGTTCTAGTTTCCTGGAAGGGCCTGACGTAATCTGGATATTCTTGGGAGCCCCTCAACACCATGGTTGAGGACGTACCTACGAAGGTACGAAACTTCCTCTCCAAGCGTCGCAATGTTGCTCTCGTTCGGAAGGCACGGGCTGTACTCCGATCATAAGCGGATTGCGATCGTGGGGGACTGTTGTACCTGGCGCCTCTCGTGCGCGACATAACGACCGCGCTCGCTCATGTTCTGTACGCCAACGGAACATGTAA
>JAULBV010263145.1:0-11050 GCA_032358295.1 Pterothamnion heteromorphum | reverse complement strand
CTCAGCACATTCTTTATCTTGAAGGGGGCAAGGATTTTCTGTACAAAGGTGCATATCATTCTAAAGCCTTAAGAATTTCTTGGGCTTTTTTTTGGCTTTCGTTTATACAACCACGACAATAAACGGTACCTATCTTATCTAACATCTCCTCGCAGATGAGACGGGCGACATTGGTAGCAAACAATCTTATATCGCACGGTTCGGAATTGAAGATCTCGTCAGTGAGTAGCTTTTCTATCTTCTCCTTAATCGTTGGTTGATTAGGGTTATAATCCTTCACACGATCTAACCAACCACTATGATCATGGATCGTACAAGGGACACTATCGCAATAGCTTGTTTTTTCTTCAATCGTTGGTTCGGTCATAAATCTTAAACGGTCATAGTGTAAGTAGTTTTATAACCATTTTTTAAAAATTTTAGGCGTTCTATATCTTGAATGGGGCAAGGATTTTCTGTACAAAGGTGCATATCATTCTAAAGCTTTAAGAATTTCTTGGGCTTTATCCATTTCTTGCGCTACTCTACAATCGTAACCGATACATGCGCATGAATGACCTCCGCAAACTGGCGTATGAATCTCTGGAGTATGAAATTTTCGATATTTCCCCGTCATCTCCTCGCAGATGAGACGGGCAAAATCCCTTAGAAAATCACTATTTATTGTCGGTATTGCATCAGGACCGAAAAAGTAAATGTTTTCCTCATTATCAAGCATTTTTTCAACCCTCTCATTAATCGTTGGTTTGGTCATAGTAGTAAAGTTAAAATTTTTGTTGTTAAGTTTGTTGCTAAGTATCTCAGTGGAGGCGGCAAGGATTGACTTGCAGTAATAGGATAGGCGTGTAACGACGCCTCGTTTTATTTGTATATATCATTACAAAATACATTTTCTAGAATTTATCTCATAATAATATATTTCTTGCTTCCGTTGATTGGTAACAGGAATCGAACCTGTATCTCAAGCAGCGTGCATAGTATCCTAGCCATTAGACGATACCATTAGCCCTGGCAAGTTCTCCTATTCTGGATATTAACGGCTCACTGTCCGTCACACCTCCACAGAGATACCTATTATTTTTTCAACTACTTTTTTCGATTGCCAAAATAAGTAAGGCCGCACCTGCAAAAAGAGAGAATCCCAGCAAACCATTACCTGCTAATACCCAAAATATTTCAGTTGGCATAATATATGTAACTTACTAAAGTTTATAAATTTTTAATAAACTATCTTAACTTTATTATATTTAAGCGACTTGATGGGGATGGCAAGGAATTGCACCTTGCATGCCTATAGGACTGGCACTGAGGGACGCCACATAGTCCCCCTACTTTTTGGGCCTACCGTCTTACCGTCTTGCGACGGGTTGCGTCTTATTCCGCCACACCCCCACCAAACCGCTTAGGGTTTGGGTTACATTGTTTTTAATTTCCACTAACCTCTTGTTTTTGGTTTCTTTGCTCTTCTTCAATCTTTTTAATCACACTCCAATCACCATCAATAACTTTTTTAACTTTATCTTGGGTAGTTATTAGTTGCTCTTCTTTCTTTTTTAATTCTTTTTTCATTCGATCAATGTCGAGCAGCAAACCATTTTGACGTTGAAAAAGTGAATATACGAGGTTTTGAACGTATTTTTCGCGATCGTGCAATAACTGTTCTGACGTTTTTTTAACGATCTCAGCGAGCTGGATTTTAGTGTTTAACGCTTCTTCGTGTACGTTTGTTTCGATAGTTTTTTCGTCCATATAAATAGCCTAAGGCTGGTTAGTTAAGAATTTTTACTAATCTATAATCACGTTCTACTAGTCCGAGCTCTTTCATGGCCTTTATTTGCCACAATGGTTTCTCCCAATATACATACATATTTTCTCCTTGCTCTAAAGATTTTTCATATTCTTTTTTCGCACAGTTGTCGCAAAAGTATTCAGGATCATACGGTTCTGGGTTGTTTAAATCGCTACACCCATAAGGTATTCCACGATCACTGTCCCAAGAGCAGAATTTTCCGCATACACAGCAATTAGGCATATTAATTTTTTTTAGTATTTTTGGTTTAGCCCGTTAGTTAAGAATTAACTGAACGATCTTTTCCTAAAGCAAGATCAATACCTACTCGTAAGTTTTTTATCAAATAATAATTTTTTTCAAAATCTTTCCCCATCCTCTCAATCAGTTTTTGTTTGTAAAGTTCGGCGTCGGCTTCGGTGGGATGAACGTTGCCAACCAAAGTTCGGTGTTGGAAACAGGCGTTATTTTCTCTTTCTTCTGTTTGTGTATCACCATAAGAATCCAAATAATAATATCTCTCGCCAAGGCTTGGCACCCACGGTTCTTCGAGGAGAGACCAGCCACACTCCTTTAAGTCTTCTTCAGTATAGATTTCAGAGCTGGCCTTATCGAATTTATCCTCTAAAGACAGAAATATTACTTCACCACAAATACCAAGTATTTTAGCTTTACTTCCACCTTCATGGATTAAGAATTGTCCTGGTTGCATAGAATTAAACGTTAAAGATTATTAGAAATATTTAGCAAAGGTGTTTTTCATTCTCAAACCACTTTTCGCTTCGTGCAAAACTCGCTCAGCGTTCTTTGACCCAGGGTGTGTGTCGCAAAATTCTTGTAAACCACGGATCATGCTTAGTCGGCCACGAGCTAGATAAGTTTTCTGCTCTTCTGGTGTCCGTTGGTCAAGATTGTTTGGAATTTCATCAGGTAGTTTGGGGTATTTTGTTGGTATTTCGTGGGGGTATTGAGCGTAAAAATCCTCTAAAGTAATTATTTTTTTGCATGAGCTAAAATGAATTATGCCCAACCTCTTGTTTTGATAGCTGGTTTTCCCACTCCCACTTAACTTCCAAATTTCGTCATGTTCTGGGGTGGTAAGGAAGATCTTTGAACCATCGAAATCAATTATCACGTGAGTAAAAACTATGTTTGAAAGATTATTCATATTCGAGCTCAGAAATAAATACTTTATTTTTTTTCTGCGTGCTTTCTACTACCCTCGACTTGTAAAATGCCTCTAGCTTGGAATATTTGTTTTTTAACTCAACTGCGGTAGTTATCGACGGCGCATAAGGCTGCCCGTGTGCGGCTTTCGCCGCCGCTGCAGCACTGAGCGCCCGATCTATGCCTACCTGATCAATTAAATTTTGAGCTGCCTTACGCTCAGTTAAGTTTGCAAAGTTCAGTAGTGGGTTAATCTCATACAGGATCTTCAAAACCTGGTTGACTTCGTCAGCTGGTTTTGGAACGTTCTCGACCTCGTTTTCGTCGTTTTGCAATTTATTAACGTTAGTTAATAAATTATAACTAAGTGACTGTGGTTCCTTAATAGACTCCCTAATAGGGACTCGGCAAGGACTCGGCACCGAGTCCTCAATAGGGACTCGGCTTTCTTGCTTCCAAGCCGATTTGTCCAAGAGGTAATATACGTTATTAACTTGCTTGCCACACTCGTCTTTAGTGCGTTCAACCTCGATTATTCCAGCCTCTTCAAGAGCTTTGAGCCCAGCAATGATAGTGTTCTTACTAACCGCCATCTTTTTGGCGAGAGTAGTGATCTTTGGAAAACAGGCTTGATCTCTTCCTGCGAACCGACAAAGCGCCATATACGCTACAGTGGCTTTCCAACCGCATGTCTCAGCGAATGAATCGACATACTCATCATCGATGAAAAACTTTTGAACGTTACGATTGTCAATTATCCTGATAGTGGACATAGCTCAAGGCTTTAAATTTCCCTCCTAAACTTCGATTAGAGCTTCGCAGTGGCGATCGACCAGGAAAGGTGTCATCCCGTGTCGTTTAATCGCTCCTACGAGCTCCTGGACGGCATTGTCTACTCTTGGAACGACCAGAGCGAGGATTATCGCCCGATCGTCTTTCTGTAAGTAGCTTAATCGGCCGAACTTGTCTGGGGTGAATCCCAGCCGTTCTGCCTCTGCAGTATTGAGATTTATTATCTGCATAAGTATAAAAATATTAGCTCTGCCCTTCCCAGGAGAGTCGAACTCCTTTTTCACCCGCGACAAGGGCGCGTCTTGACCGATAAACTAGGGAAGGAGGACGGCGATAACCGCCGTTTAATTGTTCTTATTTAGGTAAATCTTCAATCTTAACTTTTTCTAACTTACTTTTTTTAGAATATTTGCGTTTTTCAACTACAGGGAACAATGTTTTGTAGGCGGCAAGAGCTAGTGCGCTAACTCTTTTTTTGGCCTCTTCTGCACCATCAGTGAATGCTACTACCATAGAACCCATCACAATCGCTCCTTCAATCGTCGTTATTCTATGTTCTTCAAGTGCTTTTTCATCTTTAGTTTGTTTTGGCATAGCGTTTTAGAAAAATTATTTAGTTGCGCCGAATGCGGCTTCAAAAGCTGCAAGATCTTCTGGTGACATCTCTTTGGTGTCACTAGCTTTTTCTTTTTTTGCGGCAGCTTCGTTGATTTTAACGTGCGCTCGCTCCTTCTCTTCCTCAGTAAGAGGTGGCAAACCGATCGTTGCTTTCATGTATCGGTTGATGATGTTGTACTCAGTTGGTTTTTTTGGATCTGGTACAACGAACAAACGAATTTGACGACCGATCAAGTTGTTCAAGAAGGTTGAATCAATACTGTTCTCTTCAATCGGCGAAAGATCGTGACCGAGGAAAGCTTCGAGAACTAAGTAGAGTGCGTTCTTCCCTTTTTTCTTACTGATGAAAAGAGTTGTAGGAATCCAGCTGTCCCAGATATTCCGTCCACGATGTTCTGGATCGAGAATAGTAAATTGGAACTTGAAAGTTGTGCGCGTAGCAGGATCTTTTTCGTTTCGTTTGAATTTGTTGTCTGAGACAACAGTTGTGATGTCAAGCAATTCAGCTTGGTAGATTGATTCTGGTAATGGTGCAAAATTTGCACTTTCTTGTTTCGAGACTTTAAAGCCTGGATCAAGCATATGAAATATATTAAGTAAATAATTTTTAAAGATTCGACCTTTTAGCCCCGCCTTCATCGAGCCCTCCCTGTTCGACGAAGACAGATTTTTTATCTAAAATTGCTTGTTGGTGCATTTATTTTTTGGCAGTTGAAGCAAATAACTTCTGGGACGAAGCCAAAGAATTTAAGCGTTTGGTATGATACACGAGACAGCGCGCATTTAACACATCTTAGCCCAATTAACCGCAAATACGAGCTAAGATCACCAATGTTATGTTTGGCGTCTGCCTTGTCGATCGCGCCATACGTTTTCTCAAAAACACTCATTGCCATTTCGTTGCCGCGGATTATCTCGTTGTATTTTTCGCCAGTGAGTTCCATAGTGCGATAGTAGTCTGATCGTAGGGCAAACATATATCTAATAATTAACGACACATATTCGCGTGAGAGGAAGTGGGGGAACCTCTTACGCGGAGATATGTGCCCTTAACAACCAGATATTTTATAAAATAATAATCCCCACTTTTTCAGAGGGGCGAAAGCTTTTTTGCAGGTATACAAAATAGTATATCCACGATAAGTTGATCCCCCCTTTTGAGTTTAGTTTTAGAGATGATTCGGACAAGCTTGTTGTGCAAATCATCATGTAGATATGATACCACCTTTTTAGTTTTAAGAAAATGGTAGTTACTAACATGTTGTCCACCATTGACCAAAACTAAAAAGTGTGCTAGTGTCCAAACACTTCACACAAGTGATTCGGTGGTAATTGATGGGTTACTTCACTTTAATGAACCGGTCGTTGGTTCGAATCCAACTGGACGCGCGAGCGTCTGTAGCTCAGCGGTAGAGCAGTTGTCGCAAGACAAATATCCTGTCTATTTCTCCCCGAATCAGTTGTGTGAAAAATTGGTACGAGCGAGGTGGCAACTAGTGGGTTACTTCTTTGGGAGGACGAGGTCGTTGGTGCGAATCCAACATGCCTGCCGCAGTTATGCGGGCATTAGCTCAGCAGTTAGAGCGCGTAGGCGCAAGCCACTTACCCCGCTTAAATTTTCCCCTCACTCGTACTAATTTTTGAAAGTGATGTAGTGGTAATAAATCGGTTACTTCATTGCATGAATTATGGGTTCGATTCCCCTCTTGGCCGTGGCGGCACTTTCCGGTTTACTTTTCCCTACATCATTTTTAATAATTAACGAGGGGAATATGTCAAAATTTAACGCTAAGGTAACAAATAAAACCACCAACCTCGCTGGTGGTCGTGCTTTTTCCATGGATTCAGAAACGGAGTTGGTACACGCCGTGCTCAACACATTCTTGGAAGATAAATTCTATGAATCAGGTGATGCGCGGCTGGAACGTATCAAGGAGCTGGTCAAGAAATGCAATCCACAGTTCGTAGCTAACCTTGCTATTATCGCCCGCAAAGAGTTCCACCTACGGAGTGTTACTACGATGCTGCTTGGAGAACTTGCAAAAAACTACTATGGTAACTCGACAATGAAAGACACGATCATCGCCGCGACAGAACGGGTAGATGATCTCACTGAACTGGTTACGTATTGTGGGACACCACTACCGAAGCAAGTAAAGCGCGGCGTCCGCAATGCTCTTCTGAAATTCAACCGCTACCAGCTCGCTAAATATCGTGGCGAGGGTAAGGCGGTGTCGCTTGTTGACCTATTTAATCTTACACACCCAAAACCACAACACGCCAATGACGAGCAACGACAGGCATGGGATGATTTGATCAATGGACGGCTTGTATCGTTCGATACATGGGAGACGGAAGTATCAAACGCGAAAGACGAAGCAGCACGAAAGCTTGCTTGGGAAACACTTGTCATGGAAGACAAACTCGGCTACATGGCTTTGATTCGCAACCTGAACAACCTCGTCAAATACGATGTTAGTAGTCCAGTCAAAAAATACGCTTGCAAACTTCTGACGTCTCCTGAGCTCATCAAAAAATCTAAGCAACTACCGTTCCGATTCTATACTGCCTACGAGAACGTCCAGGGTGAGCGAAAGTTTGCTGATGCAATCTCAGAAGCAATGGACATTGCTGTGTCTAACACGCCAGAGTTGCCAGGAAAAACTCTTATCGCCATTGATAGCTCTGGAAGCATGACAAGTAATGACTGTCTAAAAAAAGCTGCGATCTTTGGCGCGACACTCTTCAAGTCGAATCAGAACGCCGAAGTTATCCTCTACGATACAAACGTTTACAAGCTCGGTTCGGTGAGTGGGCGCACGCCAGTTGTAGATTTGGTAAAGTCTGTTCTTCTACAATCGCGCGGCGGTGGGACTGATACGTCACTAGTATTCAAATACTCTCTAAACGAAAAAAAGAAATTTGACCGCATTATTATCATTTCAGATAACGAGAGTTGGGTAGAACGATATGGTAGTAGTGTGCAATCATGTTACAATGATTACAAAGCAGCTGGAAACGACCCATACATCTATGCGATTGATATTGCAGGCTATGGCACCAAAGACGTGACAGGCGGCAAGGTGTTTCATCTAGCAGGATGGAGTAATCGCTTGCTAGACTTCATCGGACGGGCTGAGCAGGGCGATGGGCTGGTTAAGTATGTGCGAGAGTATCAGGTGGTGGACAAGAAAGTTGACAGCGAAGAGGAAGAGGAATAGTGTATAAGAGCTTGTTGTTCGACCTGCCAAAAAAGCGCTCTTTGACTAGGGGCGTTTTTTTGTTACTAAAAAACAGCTCGTGGAGGGCTGTTTTTTAGGACTATCGTGTACATCGAGTCGTCAGTGGTGTAGCACCAAAGAAAGAACTATTAATCTGCTGCAGAGTTGCGACACTACTATACCACTATTTTGTTCGATCTGCCAAGAAGCGCTGCAACGCTACAAGCGCTGTATTTACGCCAGGAATCAACAAACCCATAATCACCGCGTACTGCGCTGGTACGTGAATGCTTGGAATGAGAGTGATCAAGGCTCCTACAGCTGCAGAGCCTACTGAGTAACCAAATACTTTGAGAATGTGCAAAGCATCAGCTTTGTCGAGAGAGAATTTTTCAGACATATATTAGCTTAATCTAAGTAAACGTGAGTCAACTGGACGTGATAGTTTTTTAACAGTTTTTACTTTGGTGTAAGAACCTACAAAAGCATGGTAAGCCTCACCAGATTCAACAGCGATCATAGTGTCGGTGTCTTTACTGTAAGCGTAGACAGCGGGGCTAGTAGCTAGCTTTTCAAAGTAGGGCAAGTGCGGAATTGCTGGTTTTTCTTCTTTCAAAACAACAAAGATTTGTTTCGCCCACAGCATAGATATGCCTTTCAAGTTCCGTTCTTTGTTCCACGGAGCGTAAGAGTCAAAGTATTTTTGTAGCTCTTCCTTGGAGTAGATGGTGACGGTAGCGTGTGTTGTTGTGGCAAACTGTATTGGGCCATATTGCATAGCGTCCTCTAGCACGAGCTGCGTGCTTCTTGAACTACCATCTGCTCCCATAAGTAGCCACACGTGCATCAACCCAATTTCATCATCTAAAAAGGACAAGAATTTTTTACCAAGCTCTAGTTGGTGGGCTGGTGTCTCTTCGCCGTAGAAGTCTTCCCAAGTGAATTTTGCCCAGTCGTACGGTCGGTAGGGCGCAAGGCCGATCTTACGCGCTGTTTCTGCTACTCGGTCAAGAGAATTGCCGTGCTTAGTAGTCCCAGACTCTTTGGCAAGCATGCGGTAGTCGAAGACGATGCGGCCATGCTCGTCAAAATAATGATTATCTTCTAAGAACTTTTGAAACTCTTCTGAGAGTTTTTCAGTGTGATAGAGCGCGGTCATAATAGTACCCACATCACCACAATAACTCACCGATACGCACGCCATTGAATCATTACCATTGCCAGATTGTGGCTTAGGAGGTACAGGAGAAAAATCACTGTAATCACCAGAAGCAAGAAAAAAACTTTTCGGATACTGGCGTTTACCATCGCCAGAAATCCATGCCGTTGGCATTATTTCGTGCACGACACCCGAGTTATAACCAGACTCAGCAGCTTGGTGCATTGCGTCGCCTTCTCCAGCCCACATAGTTGGGGGTGCAGGATATGGCTTTCTGTTTGGTTCGTATGGTTTTAACTGAATTTTAAGTGGCATATATTATTTGTTTGTTACCTCGGCAGCTCGTAGCGTGCCTTGAATGAATGAAACATCAACCTGTGTTTTATTGACGTCAAGTCCAACGTCGTTTAATTTTGCATAAATCACCCCAAAAACAGCTAAAACAATCGTCATCAAAATACCAATCACCCAGTAAAACTGCTCCTTATCTATTTTGGTTTTGAGTTCGACCGAAAGCTGTGAAGATATCAACTTGAGATCGTCAATTTGTTTTTGTAGATCTTCCTGGACAGAAATTGCCATATCAAGCAGCTTTAGGAGGCCACGGTGCCAAAATAATCATAAAATAATATTAAAATTTGGTGGCTAAATTCGGGTCAGTGATCATTACTACGCCATCTTTTGCCTGTGGCGCGAACTCGAAAGAATTGTGCTGTAGATCTGCCAAAGCTTCCTCTGGCGAGTTGTATTTGTACGTGTGTTTCACTTCTTTAGTGTCCTGGTCTTGGAAGATGGTGAGAACTAAAAACGTGTAGGGGCTTAGCTCGTACTCTTTATCGTCTTGTAGATTTTTTAGAGATTCTTGAATGTTAATCATGTTTTTTTCTAAAACTCCGTTTTGGAATTTGTTACACCAAACGATATCACCTTCTATTTTCAGAATTTTATAAAAAACATTGCTTTCGCTTAATCGCTCGAAATAATTTTTTGATTTTGGTATTTTTTTTATTACGCTATTAATTTTTAGCAACATATATATTAGTTAGATACTTTTTGGTAATTAAGATGTGTCGAGCCGTTGGTGTCGGCTCCATCAATGCTCGACGCAAAATAATTTGTTCCACTAAAACGTGCGGCGTACAACCTCAACGTTTTTGCGCCATTGACTGTGACGAATACATCATATGGTGCAGAACTAACCAAATAACTAGTCGGAACGTTGTAACCCAGCAAACTAATAGTGTAATCTCCTACATCGGCCGCATCGGTTGAGTTGTATAATTTCGCACTCATAGAAGCCGCTGCACTGCCCGAATTAAGCACCAGGGTGAAGCGAATTATGCCAGACACGCGGTATGTACCTGCCGAAGGAAGCGAGATAGAAAGCCCTGTATCCTGATATGTACCCGAAGAACCCGTGATGTTGAATGTTGAAGAAAGTGACGAAGAGCTAAAGGTGGCTTGTGGCACGTTCTGAAAAGTAGGGTCTGCGCTTGCGCCATTACTTGTTAAGACTTGGTTAGCAGTTCCAGCGCCAGTTACGTTGACGGCCGCTGTTCCATTGCCGATAACTACACCATGCGCCGCAAGAGTCGAGACACCAGTCCCACCATCGGGTATGGAAACATCTGTTCCACCAGCGCGGTAGATATATGAGCCGCCCAAGGTTACGGCTGTAGGGATGTCGGTAGCGATCGAAGGAACGCCAGCCCCACTAGTGATAAGCACACCGCTGTTGACTGTGGTAATTCCCGAGATAGTGTTGGCAGCTGAGGAATAGAGAATCTGGTTTACGGTCGTTGTGTCAGGCCAGAGAGAGGTTGAAGACAAGAAGTTCGTACCGTCTGAGCGCATGATCTTGCCTGCTGTCCCTGCGGTAGCTGGATAGGTTGCTGTAGACCAGCTAGGGGCTGCGTTCGCGCCAGAGCGTGGAATCTGCCCAGCTGTGGCCGTGCCTGCAAGGATGGCAAGCGCTGAACCTGTCGAATACACCATGCCGCCATTAGAAGCTGTCAAACTAGCCCCAGTACCGCCACGTGTAAGCCCAAGCTGCCCAGTCCAGCCGAGTGTCAGCGAGGTAGCATTAAGCAGAGCAGTCGTAGGAGAACCGCCCAAGGTAAGCGTCACATTCGTAACATCCGCCGCAGTGATTGTGTCCCAAGCTGGCGCGGCTGAGTTGGCACCTTCGCCAGTCTGTCGATAAAATTTGCGCGTAGTAGCCGTGTTGCCTGGGAGTTTGGATAATGTATTTGCTGCCGATGCGTACAAAGTATCGCCGAGCGTGTAGGTTGATTGATTCGTGCC
>JAULBV010263034.1:0-11054 GCA_032358295.1 Pterothamnion heteromorphum | reverse complement strand
GCTGAGAAATGTACTTCAGTGTTTTCAATGCATAACGTACGGTTTCCCAAACTGATATTACACAGGCCACTGGTCCCCGCACCTAATAACAATCAAGTCACGTGTCCCGCAACCTAGTACATCACGTAACTCACGAGTCGCGAACTGATACTAATAAACTCAGGGTGGCCCGACGTGATACTAATGAAGTCACGGGTTGCGCGACCCAGCCCGTCGCCTAAGTCACGGGTCGCGCGACGTGATTCTTATTAAGTCACGGTTGCGCGACCCAATCCTTAGCCTAAGTCACGTGTTGCGCGATCTGATACCACGTACTGTACGTGAGGTACTGTAAAGTTGTGGTCGCCCTACGTGATACTACTGAAAGCAAAAGTTGCTACAGAAAAGCACGGGTCGCGCAACCCAGTACTTAATGGTCCTGTAACGCGATGCCCAAGTATCGGTTCCCGCGACCTGATAACAATGAAGGTACGGGTCAAGGGATCCTGAATTTTATGCCGTACACCGGGTGTATGGCACGCGAGGTGAAACTGTCGCGTCGTACGAGGCCTTACTCCCGGGCGTACATCATTGCTTGCCCTACTACCGCACTGCATGTTACTGTGTCGTATCTGTGTCGATACTTTCAGTACTGCACTGCACTGTAGTACCCAAACCGATGCAATGCAATACCGCGGTATGGAACGCGTTCCATGGTTACGGTTTACTTCAAGTTCGCGTCTCGAATTTCATCTGCATGCCCGCTGTCTATAACAACCTCCTCTACAACGAAGGCTATTGCACTACCATTGCCATCATCTTGTCCGTCGTGAGTACCGACTTGACCATGTCTCCTTGGATCGCCTTGTGAAGTATCGCATTCCAATTCATCCTTATTTCCCATTTCTTCCGGTGGGAAGAATTCTTTCTCTGGAATGTAACTAATGACTGTTGGAGGCTTGCTGGGGGGTGCACGTGTCTTTGCAGGTGGCGGAGTGTATGACATTTCATCCGGGTCTGATCCATCGGGGCCCGACTGCTCACCTTCCTCCTGTTCGGGTGGTAAGAGTTCTGGTCGGCACACTCGACTGCGATCACGATTCCTTCGGTGGCGTTCAATTACTTTCCGACAAGGTTGGGTACTCATTGCTCCCCTCCGCGCCACTTGCTTAGTTCGAGCCATGCTGAAGTTCAAGTTGTGAAGCTGTGCACGGCAGGTGGTTGAGTTCCTCAAGTGTCTCAAGTTCGAAGTGAATATGTACTTTCTTGACTACGAAAATGGTTGAAGCGGTTCGCTAACTGTTTGTATCCTTCGAGGACCAAAATGCACCCAAACATTAATTGAAAATGTGTATTGCGTGTGGCCCAGCATGAGTCGTCACAAGAACGGCGCATATGCAGTACTGCACGCACAATGCTCCACACACGATGAACGCCAGATCCGATTAACGGTATTGGTCGTTCGAGTGAATCCGTCATTCGTTAAGCTCATACTAAAGTGAGTATGACTTGATACTGTACTATTTGTCCGCCGATCCGCCGATCCGAAACTTGACATCATCAGTGTCATACTAATTTCTTTGCATGACCAGTGCTTCGGAGCCGTTAGGGGATTTGGACAGACCTGGGAGGGCGCAGTATCAGCAATGAACTCATTTTACGAACGACGATGGATGCAGTACAGACCCAGTACGGCACAGGAGAGTTTCGGGACAAAGGGGGCATCGTGGAGTTTCTTCTAACCATCTTCTTCTTCACACGCGCCGGAATGAGGAAAGTCGCGACGCGAACTGCTTCCTTCTTCAACATCTCCCGGATCCATAGTTTCTTGCCCGTACACCTCGTTCTCAATCTCCGTCGCGTTGAAAGGAATGTTCATGTCTTCCCGTGTACGGCGCCCGACACCGTTTGCAGGGGCGTCTGGAGCTGCGGTTCCATGGTTTTGCACGTCTTCATCCTGAGCACCCCTGGTTGAAGATTCCCCTTCGCCGGAATTTAAAGCTGCAACAGGAGTTGGTGGCGCGGAAACGAATCGCGTCGGACGACTGCGAGAGCTGTGCGTATGTAAGATTGTGCAGTCCCGAATATCTCCCATCCACGAGCAGATGTACTTCTTGAAAGCGTCAGCCCACAATACTATGTAGATGTGGCCGTTCCCGGGGTACTTATAAGCCATAGTATGCTTCCGTTTCCAGTTATGCAGCACAGTTTCCAGATCTTCCGCATGCGTCACTCCAGTCTCGATTTGAAGGCGTGCTGTGTCTCTGCGCAAAGCATGTCGAAAAATCCGCAGACAAGATAAGAGAAGGTAGTACACGGCGTCTGGGAGCATCATGGAGAAGCAGTTTCGCAGAACTGTGGGAACCAAGCCGCCTCTCCTCGCAGGCTCCTCGATCTTTTTCTTGAAGCCAACGATGACCGTTGTCATCCAAGCGTCGACACGTGCCAGAGTAATGAGACTGCAATCATCGTCCGAAGACGTAATGTTTCCGCGAAACATATCATAGGCTATGCGTGCAGGCTCATTACCAAATAGCTCATCCACAATGGCCCTGTTCTCACAGCGGTCGGGAATGCTTGCAGTGTTCTCCTTGCACAGTTCAGAAAATTTGGCTTCCCTCCACCTTCCAGGATTAGGGGTGTCAAGGCTACCGCCGTCGAAGATCTTTGACAACACCATCTGCATTTCCGTTCGTCGACGTAGTTCTTGGTTAGTGCTCTCCCCATCCTTGCGAGGCATAAGTATGTCACAGTACCCGAGCAGACTGAAATAAGATCGGAATATAGATTTCTTTCGACTGCCAAGGAACTCCCGGGCGGACAGGATAAACTTCCGGCGTATGAGCGGGTTCGAGAGGATCACATTCGCGCACTCACGCAAGTCCTCTTTTGTGGCGCCAATGTTATCTTTCTCCCTTGTCTCCATTGCTCCAGCCGTCATCACATTATTCATGGCTGTCGTACTGTGAGCGTAAAACGTTCCGGTTTGTGCGACAACGGTGAGACACTCAGGCACGAACAAGGAGTCACTGTAGAACCTTCCGTCCTCATCCGTTTTCCACTGTGTGAAGACACTGCCCAGTGGATGCACTGGGGGGATGTCTTTGAAGTCGAAGCGATGGGGTCCAATGTCGAGGGGAAGAACACGGGCGCGCCAGTCTTTGATGATGGGCTTCTCAGGCCTCATGCTGTTCGGGAACCACTCAGTTTCCCTGGCGAAGAACATATGCGTGCTGGGACACATCTCAGTAACAATATAAGCGGCGTACCGCCGAATGTCAGCGTCGAGAGCCATCACAGTTGTAAGGAACCTTCGATCTATTCCCGACTGCTCATACTTGACCTTCTTCTCCACTGCTCCTACTTCCTTAGAAGCTATACGGGTCGTATTATTCCGCTGACCAGCGAACGTTGTAGCAGACCTGGCTGCGGATGCACGGAGGATGTCGTTGTCGGTCTTTAGGGTGCTTATTTCTTCACTCTGCATCTTTTTGCAGTCCTGCAGCATGTCCACAAGCTCTTCCAAACGACGGAACTCCCTTGCCTTGGAAGCTGCCGCCAGTTTCAGTTCATTCAATGTTCGATGGAGGGCCAGGGTCTCTTGTGCTACGTTCCCTTGCTCCGAAAGAGACAGAACATGATGCGGGAGTTCTTCATTCCTCGCCGCAGCTCCTCGGTTATCTCCGTGGTCGCGCGATTCGGTACTTCCAAGATCTCGGTGGTCGCGCGACTCGTTACTTCCACGACCTCCGTGCTCGCGTGAAACGGTACGTGTACCAAGTCTGGTGTCGCCTGACGCGGGGATTCCACGAACGCCCTGGTTGCGCGACTCATTACGTTGACGAAGTCCGTGGTCTCGCGACGGATCACTTTGTCGTTGATTGGAGAGATTGCGTTGCACTGCATTGTGAACTGGTGTTATCCCTTCCGAGGATGGCAGGATTTCATTTCCACGTTGATTAGAACCCATGGCAACAGCTCGACGGGATTGAGGTCGGGTGCTATCCAGATTTGGTGCACCTGTTTGGGAGGGAACAGAACCCGGATCTGTAGGGTACGTTGGCAATCCAGGAGGCCGACGTCTCGGAGGGGGTGGGGACTGCACGCGGTTATACAAAGGAGGGCGATATTCATGTTCAGCATTGCGATGTAGCTGTGCTGACGGGATCCGTGAATTGCGGACGTCTTCACTGCGTGTCCTGGATGGAACCCTGTGTAGGATTTCCTGATCTTGGTCTTGTGTGTCGGGAACGACATCGTCTTCTTCTTCGGTAAGGTCGAAACGAAAAGGATATTGCTGACGTACTTCCGCACTCACAGGACGGGTTCCTGGTGTCACTGTGCTTCGGTCTTCACGATTTCGTACGCCCGTCACGGGTGTACCGACGTCAGCAGGATGTCTGGACAGCGTACTTTCTTGCGCATTGGCCGGAGCACCACGACCACGAGTAGAAGAACGGGTCCGGTTGCTGACATGGCATGCTCCACGTTTCTGCCCGGGAGGGCCAGCAGTCTGGGAGGCCCGACGTTTCATAGTTTTCTGTTCCAGGAAAGGAGGCACGATTGGATTCGTTGGTTTTCGGGGAAGAAGGCCTCAGTGTGACCTTCAGTTCTGCCCCGGTACTGCGTCGGAGACAAATGTTGTGTGTTCAGAGCCGGAGGAGGGGTTCTGCACAACAGTTCTGCATCGCCAAAGTTCCGCGGGAATACAAATATAGATTAGACCGAACTTCGCATCACGCACATGCGTCCCCACTGTAAACGTTTCGTGATAAAAGCCCAGATCAAAGCCCAGATAACACCAGGTCCTCCCCGTGGAATCCGGAGTTCACCTGGAGACACCGTGTGATGGGGACGTGACGCTGGTGGCCCCGTTAAAAAGATTCAATTTATTATGATCCAGTCAACCATCACAGAAACATTATAGGATCGAATAAGGCGGGCAACGAAACGTACATATAGCGGACACGATACACCGCATGGAACTTTCCGAACAGCCACTTCCGAGAAGTAAACCGCTGTCGCACGGGCGTGTGGTGGGGGCGAAGGGGATCATAGCCGACGTGGCTGTCCTCTGTTGCGATAAGCAGCAAACACTGCCATACAGGCCATATTCAAACACAGTAAATGCAACGATATCCTGGATGCCGTACAGTACGGAACAACTTAAAAACTTTATTACTCATCCAAAGTAGGGATCCGTCCGGCATTGTGCCTATTCCCAGGAGGTAAGCAGAATCTGTTGACATAGAAAAGTTCTGAAGTCCAGTTATCTCCATCTCCAATGTACTCCCGAATTGCAGCCAAGTAAGCATCATTCCTTCGTAAGTGTTGCAGGTGGTTACGCATACTTATGAGGGGAACGACACCGCGTAAACTGTCCATAGGACACAGTCCGAAGTATTTTCCAATGAGGTTCTCGTTTGATAGTCCTTCATTACGAGCCCACCGGAGGCGTATGCAGTTCAGCGCAATATCTACTGTGTCCATTGGGACAGAAGTGTCATCAAGAATATCGAAGTATTGCACAAAGGCATAGTCTCGACCTCCATCTCCTGCACAAAAGTGGCACTGCAAAATATTGTGCTCCACGCATGTCAAAGAGCCTGGTAGGACACCTGCGCTTGTGCGAATTCGAAGAAGGGACATGACACGACCAAACCAGACGGATGTAAACTGACCATCACCTTGAACACGGGGATTGTGTCCGGCTTGTAAGGAACCGGCTTCTACCATCACAACGTCTCGTCGAGGAAGTAGAGACTTGTAATATGAAGCCGCACAAACCACCTTCTGCGAGAATCGAGTAGCCCCCATATGAATTGAAGCAGTTTGTGTCCCGGTAACGACGTCTGACATGGATGGGACGTCATATCCAGGTATATAACCGGAGGGAACAAAGGAGACACGAACTGTGCCTTGATGTTGAACAGATACATTGAGAACATCAGATAAATGTTCCTGCAAGAGAACCAATAGTTGTCTGAGCCCGTCCTCTCCTAATACCTTAATAATATGGGCATATGGCAGTGTTGCCGACGCAGGTGGATTGGTGCGTTCCAAGTCTTGGATAATGCTGCGGATGTCATCAACACAAAGATCAGTACCACCCCTTGTTAAATAAGCAGTGTCTCGAGCAATAGCTGCTCTACGTTTCCTACTTCCAGGCGTACGTGGCACGGTTGGGTGACTGAACGTAATTCGTGGCAATCGTTGTACTGTCTCCGATAACGCTGTTGCCCTTCTCTTCGACCCCTGCCGGTACGCATTCTTACTTAGTATATGAGAATATTCATATACACCAGCGTCGCTTACTTCCAATCCACCAGTTCGGCGAAGGTCTTGGGGGATATGGTTCAGCAAATGCCATTTCACGGTTTTCATATTTGATGTATGATGTTCTTGAAGCTGTGTCGTTGCCATTGTCTTGAAATTGATCAAGTCCTCGGTCGCGCGATGGATGCGTTCGTCAGACCACAAAAACTTTTTTCTGGAGCGTAGAAGGAATTGCTTCAGAGTCACGTAAGCAACGAATGTAGACGTCATCGGGGCAGATTCAGTGTCTCCGCAGTATCTGTCTAAGAGGGCCGCAATGAATGGCACGACCTGGTCAATTTGGTGAAAGTCTTTTGCTTCGAGCATGCCACTTATTCCTTCATCACGGAATAACCCGTTAAGGCCAGTCCTTCCAGCGGGGATTGAGAAAGAAACGTTCAGTTTCGGGCCAATAGGATTTGCATACAAGTCTTCGAGGAAGGCGTTCAGATGTCGAAGTATACTTCGCCGAACTTGGGAAAACGTTCGCGTGCCTGATGCAGCACTGCTTATGGAGGAAGTTGTGAGAGAACCTGAGCGCAGTCTGTCACAGGCGCACTGGAGGAGCATTCGGGATATGCCCAGGTTGAAGAGATGCATAGGCTCACATCCGAATGCTGCGTAAATGTCCAGATCTGGCACTAACCCGACGAAAGGAAAGTTATGGAATACGGGCCTTCTGGGGTGTAGGGACACAGATGCGAGTAGCTCTTTCGCTCTGTCGTTCTTGAGACGAGCTTGTAGTGGTGCCCTAACTTGTTCTTCGACCGCAGCTGCCAGTAGATCGTCATATTGCTGTAAAATATGAACAGTATCTCGAAGTCCACGGTCGCGCGAACCTGTAGTTCGGCTTAAGTCATTGCAATTGACATGGCATCGGAAGCATGGCTGCCTGGTTACACCCGTGTGACGTACAGCGAGTAGGTCTTTAGCCTCAGGAATGTCAGAGACGTAACTGGCAAAAACAAGATGGCACCGCAACTGGCGACCAGTACTGTCCTCGCACTGGAACCCTTTCTTAGCAGCTGCGGCCAGCGGTTCGAGAGCAACAGATATGGATTTGTGCAGTAGGTCCATTTTCTCCGTTCTGGTTTGCTCCTGTACAATGCGGCGGACGTCGGCTCCTTGGACATCCCGAGAAACTTCAGACGAAACAACCCGAGGTGCTGGGAGGAACGCAAGAATTGTATCGCCTGCGGCAATCAACCTTCGTCGAAGGTTCTCTTCAATATTCAGGAGCGTTACGTGAATCGGATAAAAAGTAATACCTGTGGGCTTCATGGAAGATACGCTCTTGTCGCTGTAGCACTGCAAGAAGCCAACGAAGGACTGCTCTCCGTTTGCAATAGGGTCACGCCAGCAAACGTCGTACTGAAGATCACGTTCTATACATTGCCGTACAATAGGCACTGTAGTTTTACCCAAGTCGGAGCTCACCGCTGACAACCGAGCGGGCGCGTCGTTCGGATCCAAGCATAATTCACTGTCGTTAGCGAGATGCACTTGGCGCTGCAGAACCTGCACAGCATTTCGAGTATACACAACTTGTTTTCCACCGAAACCTGTTCGTAGCTCAACGACGTCGAATCCATCCCTCTTGAACTGTGCATGGGTGCTGTCTTCGACGTATCTCAGCATATCTGAACACGACGCAGCCTCTGCTAATACCCCGTCTACGGAGAACCCAGGCGAATGCATGACCTTGTACAACTTGTCGACGCAAGAGGATCCGAGGCGCTCATAGATGTTGAATAGAATGAAAATGAATTCCCGAACGCTGTTGGAAAGTGGAGTCTGTGGATTAATACCAGGCGGTACTTCTCCGGAAGGTGAGCCGTGCGCGACGTGCTCTCCTTCATTGGAAGGTAATGTCTCATGCTGAGAGGCATAGGATTCATGGGCCCCGGAAGAAGCTTGAGACGTATGGGAAGCACGGCCGGGGTTCCGCAGTATGCAGGTGGCTTCGTGGACGGCAACGGCCATGGAATTATTGGACTGGTATGCGCACTCCGGTACAGTGCAACGATACAGTACTTGGCGACCGTTTCTCACGTTGGGTGGTGCCATAGACAGGAAGCTCCAAGATGATGGTGAAGTGGTTGAGGTTGAAGGAGAGAGGCGGACGAAATGGTTTTGTTGGACGAAGCAGAGTTATTAGAGTTAGAGTTACAGTTAATCGCGGTATTACGGGACTTGTGGTACTGTACAGGTCAAGACGATGAACAAAACGACCTGCAATGTTTCAGGCATGGCAGGATAGCGTATCGGTACACTGTAAAGGAATATGATATCTCACCGGCCCACGTCACTCCGGTTCCTGCTCAACGCCACGTAAAGTGAACAAGGACTTGCTGAGTCTAACTTAAAAACATGGTCAACCAGGGTAAAACAAGGGCCACAACAACCGCACAAAGATTTTGGCCAACCGATTATACGTATGCCGACATCACGACGTCATTATAATCTGCGGAGTCACGAGAGATTCCAGCGTCCCAGCGCGAGACATCCCTTTGTGGTGGCGAGTTACGTGCAAGCAACACCGGCGTGTTCGACCAGCCTAGGAATATGGAATTCTGGCCCAGTAAGAACCGCACTTTCCAGACATTCCGAAAGATCTTTCATACATCTCGCACAACAAATGCAGCAGTGTACGTACAGCGTACGGTGCTGCCCGCAACGCACAGCTCGGTTTCGTATCCGCACCGTGTTGCGGCAGCAAGGCACGAGTGACGATGAGGCTAACGGACCAGAGCACATTTGTACGTTTCGCAGTATAAGTTAAATGAAGTTTGGACTTGTGTGTACTCCAGCCGGACAAACACAACAGCACAAACACCACGGCTACGTTTGGTAGCAACCCCGCCTTCCCAGAACAGAGCACGCGTGGTCTGCTGCGCCGCTGTCGCGACACGCACGGTACGTTTCCATGTCAAGTGTATCTTACACCGCGAACGCATCGCTGACCTCCTCGCTGACCACACCAGGCTGTATCGAACGCGGAAAGGGACGACGCCGCAGGTGGTTCTGAAAGTGATACAAGGCCGACGAGATCCCCAGGACAAGGAACGCTGTGCTGTACACGCCGTCGGAGTGCAACTCGTTCATCAGATGCAAATTCACAGAGCAGGGGCACCTGCTTGTGTTCGAACAGTGGGTGACGCACTGGGAGCAGAACACGCACGCATCCATCAAAGACGGTCTGTGGGCTAGTGAGGCGCTCGTGCAGCGGTCCACGCCGGCGCACCCCCACCGCCCACGTTCCTGTTCATCCTTTTCGACACGCCGTTCATGCCGTCCGTGTCTGTGAACTGGGAAGTGAAACACGCCGATGTGATGAGGTGGGGCGGGCCACACATCCAAGGATGAAATTGGAAGTCGTGCTGGCCGCTCCGTTCGGCTTGGCACGCACGGCATAGCAATGGTGACTGAACTCGGTGCAAGACCGCAATGGCACTGAGTGGCGCCACCACGCGCACCGCTGAGGAAGACGAACATTGCACGCGCCCTGCCCTCTGTGCAGGCTCGCGTAAGCGAACCACCCGAACTACTGCAGCATGGGCCGCCGCACGTACTGCACGAGATGGCGAACACGATCTGGTGCGCGCGTTCGCTGCGTCTGGGCCGCACGCGTTCAAGGCGCTGGGCGACAAGTCGGACTTGCCGCATGTCACACGCGTCGGCCGGCAGTGGCGACGCCGATCTCCGTGCGGTTCCACGTGGTATGGTGCAGGGCACATGGACAAGCGCGACACGGACGCCCGCGACACCGTACGGACCAAGACCACGTGCGACCGCCTGCGCACAATCATTGCGCCGGTACCAGGGGTACCTACGGCCGTTGTGGGGGGGTCGGGTGTTGGGATGTGAGAGGATACCGCGAAGCACCACGCGCTGCGTGAGGACAGGCGATGCGTGACACCATCATCATGGAATGCGCGATGCGTGACTGCCCACGGCGCGGATGACGCTGCGACAGCATGGCGCGCGTTGGATACGTGGCACGCGTGTAAACATTGTGCGGGCGACTGCGTGCGGTATCGTTCATTGCTGTACTGTAAGGCGGCTACGGCTACTGTACTAGACGTTTTCGACGCATACGGCGATCCGGTCCAGGTTTGAAACCTGGCACGTCCAGGTCTCCCTGGCCAGCAATCCTGGCGCTGTATCCAGGATTCCTGGCTTACGTACCTGGGTTGGCGAGGACTGGAACCGAGCCGGGCTGGGAAGTTTTGCCAGGTATCCTGGAATACCTCGACATCCAATTTGTTGTTATAGCCACAATAGATCATGTTTAATATTTGTTTTGTTCACAGAATGGCATTAAATAAATGACCAAAAACCGGGTAGCTGGCCCCAGCCGTTTTCCTGGAACCTGGTAGACCTGGGCCAAATCAAGGCCATGATTTCCTGGCATTCCGCTCCAGAAAATCTCAGCCGAAAATCCCAGGATTCCTGGGCGGATATGGATTGCAATTTTACCGACGGGCCTCAATGACAGGAGGCCAGGCACGGTTCCCGGGTAGGTGTGCAAAGGCTGGAATGCGGACGTTCGGTGCTGGATCTGTGGGTGCACCAGCTTGATCGGGGTTCGACGGTCCCGCTCCGCCCTGAGTTGTCTGCTCGGGCGGAGTTTCGGTGGGGATGTCAGAGGACTCTTGCGGAGCGGAGTTGTCCATGTTGGTCGGTCCTTGATCACGAGGGGTGTTCGACTGTAGCTTTCTCGTTCTCACGGACGGAGTCCTGCGAGGA
The DNA here is from genome assembly GCA_032358295.1 of Pterothamnion heteromorphum. NCBI lineage: Eukaryota > Rhodophyta > Florideophyceae > Ceramiales > Ceramiaceae > Pterothamnion > Pterothamnion heteromorphum. The sequence goes on along the minus strand of JAULBV010263034.1, from coordinate 11 downwards.
GGACCGGGCGG
>JAULBV010262923.1:0-11054 GCA_032358295.1 Pterothamnion heteromorphum | reverse complement strand
GACATCTGCGAGATGGCGAAGACCCCACACAAGTCATCAAGTCCGTCGGGATGAAGGATGGACGCAAGAACGGCGGGTGGGCGTGGTACCAGTCGGCCTACCCGGGGCGGTAAAGCGCCCAGGAAAAGCATCCTCGAAGCGCAAGCACGAAGAAGTCGTGCGGCGTCTCGATCCCCATCCCCTTCTCCGCGTGTAACAACTCGTCCGCGCGCGATGTCTGCAACACGTCGCGGCAGAAGTAAACCAAGATCTCGCCGTACGGCACGAACTGCAGCGGAACCGTCATCTGAATCAGAAGAGGTGCTGGATGAAGGGAAGGGAACCGACTGCGTGACTGGGCTCCCGAAGAGTGCGGAGGTGAAAAAGAAGAAGACGACAATGCCGAAGAGCGCCAAGAACGTGGACGTTGGTATGAAAAACAACGCGTCTGCGAGGAGGGTGGAGCCTGCCGAAGTCGCCAGGAGGAAGAACGTGCCCCTCACTCGCATCGAGGACGCTGGCGTCGCGATGAAGAAGACTGGCGTCGTAGCCAAGACGAAGAACTTGCCGTGCAAGAGCGTCGTCAAAGTTGGCATCGTTACGAAGAAGACAACGACGAAAGTACCACTGGTTGGGAACGTCGTGAAGAAGACGACGCCGCAGCTCGTCAAGAAGAAGATAGGTGTCGGAGAGAGCGTGGGTGCGGGTGATGGGGTCGTGACGAACACGACGGCGCAGCTCGTCAAGAAGAAGAAGGCTGTCGACGATGAGACGATGAAGACGCCGGCACAGCTCGTCAAGAAGAAGGTGTCTGTCGGGAAAAGCGTGGGTGCGGGTGATGGGGTCGTGAACACGACGGCGCAGCTCGTCAAGAAGAACGTCATGGAGGGGATGATGGTCCGGGGGGCGGATATGCCCATTACCAAGATCATTGAGCGCCAGGTCGCCGAGAAGAGCCCTGCGCCGCCCGACACCGTCACGAAGGCCCAGTCGGCAGCTGCGTCATCTCCGGATGTGGTGCAGATCAAGCAAGTCCCGGTCAGCACTGTGCCGAACGTGGGCAAGGTCGCCGAGATGAGCCCGGCGCCGCCCGACACCGTCACCAAGGCCCAGTCTCCGCCCGACACCGTCACCAAGGCCCAGTCTCCGCCCGAAACCGTCACCAAGGCCCAGTCTCCTGGGCTCGTGCAACAACCGGCAGGTGGGTCTCCTCAGGATGTGGCCAAGAAGAACACAGTGCCAATCAACACTGTGCAGCCGTCTTCGCGGTTGAGCGCCGCCATCCTGGAGAGGACACAAGCGTCCGTGAGCGCCGATGTACTGCGAGCTCCACCCGTTGCGGAACAGTCGATCAAACGCGGGCGTCCTGCTCCGTCCATGAAGCCGTACGGCAAAGTTGCCTGTCTTGGGCTACGATCGGAACCAGTCCCGAGATCGACGACGACTCGTCGTCCTCCACAGTCTGACATCCGAGGGAGTGAAGCATACCCCAAGAGGGCGTACGTCAGGCAGGAGTATAAGGTGATACCAGATGAGGTGAAGCGACCGTGCGTGGCTCGGCCGTACGAGCGAGACGACGGCAACGTGCAGCACACGATCCGACAAGAGTTCCTCACAGGTGCTCATGCCTGGAATCTCGTCCCAACTCCTAAGAACGGCTTCGAGCATGTGCTGTACCGGACGTTTGTGAGCGGAGCGACTGAGTTCAGACCAGACACCCATCGTCTGAAGCTTTTGAACGACAATGCCGGTTCCGTACGGACTGCTCGTGTGTGGAAAGTATTCCTGGACACGCACCCGTGGATGCGCATACCGGAGTCTTTGCATTGCTCCCGCACGTTCGCTCGCGACGCATATGAGGCAGTATATGTAGATCACATGGCCAAATTCATCTTGCAGACGTTTGACAATCACGAGGAACTGACCGCGGCCCATATCCCGCTGGGGTATCTGCCGTTCAGTCTGATGGGACGGTGGTGGCACAGGCCGTGCTTCGTGAAAGACTTCGTGTCCGAGGCTGTCTTCAGGGGGGAGCATGGAGTTATCGTACCAGCTGATGTTGCAGACCTACCTTTGATCAAGGATAACTTGTATGAGCTGAGGGATCTCTACCCTGCCACACCGGACTGGTACACGCCGTACCATTTCCCGGCAGGCGTCCCGGTGAGCACTCCGCTGGTCGTATTCTACTACCACACCGCCATGAAGGACCGCCTCAATGCCCGGCGCTGGCCTCTGCTGTACAAGGTCCTGGAGTTGGAGCTCGCGGTTATGTATGCCGCTAGTTGGTGGCATGAAGCCAGTCGCGGAGGGAAGGCTTTCATACTACCGGTTGCAACAGTGGAGTGGTTAGCCGTACGGCTTCATACCCTAGTGATCGACAGAACGTCTTCGATTCAATGTGCGGGTGGCACGAACTTCGGGTACATCCGGAAACGGATGTTGGACGCCTGCGATTCGCCGTTTCATGAACGAAATTCTCTGAGCTTCGCCACGACCAGTCTGGAACCATCACATTTCGTGTGGTGTGAAAAGTTCACGGCGATGGTGAACCTCAACGAACGAGGTGGGCGATGTTTCGAGCGATCGCAGGGAGACGGGAGGGTGAGGGAGGTGGGTGCACCCAGAACGCCGTACGGCTATGTACGCACGTTTAATAGGAGATACAGTCAGCCTGATATCGCCCAAGGCGACGATGAACCACTGCAGCAGCGTCGTCGTATTCAAGGTTCGTATGGTCATCAAGGTCTGGATACTTCGCCGAAGCAAGCAGCCGCTTCACGAACGAGACCGGACTTCCCGTACAGGAGTGAGTTCCGCCAGCCTCCTCCTCCGAAATACCCAAACCACCGTCCTCTGCGTTATTCGAGTGGGCCACCTCCGCAGATCCCTACACCGCCGTACGGCATAGAACCACCTCGTCCTCGGAGATCTTTTTATGACCACTACGTACAGGACGGTAGGGAGGAGCTTACTGTCGAGCAGTGGCGGAACCGGTACGGGCGAGATCCTTCCGAAGCGGAGTACGCCGATGCGCGCCACGACTTCCATCCGGAACCGATCCGTCGGGCGCCTACGGCAAGACTGGTGATACCAGCGCGACAAGTTTACCACAAGAAGCACGTGCCGGGAGGGAGGATACCGAAGCGCAAGTACGGAACGAAGGCGGACCTCAATGCGAAGTATGACATGGAGGTTGGAGCGTTCTTTGCGGCTATGCACCGAAGGCAGCAGGCAGCAGACAATGTGTCGGAAATGTCTGACGATGCCGTCGAGCCAAGAGGAGATTAGAACGGCGCTGAACGCGCAGCAAAGTGCGAAGACTACTGCGACGTACTTATGCATAGTAGAACGGCCGTACGGCATATGACAACGTAAAGGTGTGACGCAGCCAGATATGGCATGAGGGTCGTTGTGCGTCCCATGGCAGGACGGCGCGCAAGGTGGCGCGGAGGTGATGGCCGTACGGCAGGCATGATAGGGCTTAGTTCATGGCCGGACGGCAGGCAACATGACGCAGAGGTGACGGCCGTACGGCAGGGTGCGTGACGCAGACGTGAACGGCAGAGGTCATGCGACATGACACGGACTTGAGGGTCAGATGAGAAGCGTCCTGTTCCGCACGCGACGTTGCTCAGAATTCACCCGTCGTTGAACCCGGCGGTGTCATCTGCGTGCATGGCTTACCTCATTCGCGCACGCCAGTTGGTCCCATGGCTGCAGCAGGCCGGGCAGAGTACAAGCGGGTGTGACGTAACGCTGGAGCGGCTCGTGGGTGGGTCTCGCAGGCAGGCGCAGTGCACTTCTGCATTCTGGGGAAGCACGGGTAGACGTATGCGCGGCATATGAGTTGTTCGGGGCTGTACGAGGGAACGACGGGTACGGCATTCCAGCGGCCAAAGGGGCGCGGTGGCGGTTGAGGGGGTGGCGGACCTGGGCCAATGTGCGCCACGCACCTATCCCACGTGTGTATTTTGGTCGTATTCCCGCGGTGATTGGCTGCAGTGTATTCTCCGGAGGCGACCGCCACGCATTAGTGGCTCACGAAGCACCATACTTCGGAGATATGTGGCAATCCAATGAAATATCTCGCACGGGAGGGGGAACGGTACAGTTCTGTATGTAGCAGACGCAGCCGTTCGGCATGTGACTGCATGTGACTGCACTGAAGAGCACCCCACATTTTATTCGCGACATATCCCACAAATTCAATACGAATCAACATACGCAGTCAACACCGAACACGCTTTTCTCTGCTTCCATCCCCTTCGATGACGAGAGGTACATTTTGCTCACCGCGTCCCACCTCTTCACATCGTACCTCACCATTCCTCCCTTCGTCCATCTCCAAAGCCGCAACGCAGTGCACGTCATGCACAAATTGCATGCCAACGCGTTGCACCCGCCACCCCTTCGCACACCCGCCACCCCTTGGCGCTCCCGCCACCGATTCACATCCGGACAATGCAAGAGCAGCTCGCGCGCTCGCACGCACCCGGCCAATGCACGAACTTCTCACACCCTCGCACTCAACACCGTGCGTGCCGTACGGCTTTGTCGTTTCACGTCTTTCCGGTTTCGTCGCCGAAGTCGTTGATGACTGTGCACGCCGTACGGCAAAAATCGCGCAGGGCAAAAATCGCGCAGGGTCACATGTTCTCCATGTCGACGTCGTCTTCAGAGTCGAGGATGATGTCGTTGTCATCCTCAGGATCGCTGAGGACAACCGGGGCCGGTGGAGCGTACTCCGCATCGTCTGCGTTACTGCCTGGGCCACCGTCGCCGTCTTCTCCAATGAAGTGCCGACGGAACTCAGCCTCGCCGATGCACGCCACTGATTTCCGAAGAGCTCGGGCCCGAGCGTTGGGACCTGGTTGAAGGAGCTGGAATATCTCTTCAGCAAGTTCCCTATCTTCCGCGGATGGTTCCGGATTTGTCGTACGACACGGACTGCCGCCATCGGTTCCATCCTCTTGAACATGCTCCGGTTCTGACACCCGTCCGGTACATTGCACTCGAAACACTGTTTGGAGGACCTGCGCAATTGCGACTGCTGCATTGACAGTTTTCTTGTGGTACGGCAGTACGCCGAAAATGGAAACAGCACTTTCTACCCCACTCAACCCAGCGAGGAGCCAAACGGCACTGTCAACAAGATTCACAGAATGACGCCACAACCTGACATCTTCTCCCACGTGGTGTCGAATTTGTCCCTTCCCTTTCGTGCGGACCTGAACGTCGTGCTCTGCAACAATCATAAGATCACGGCGTGATGTGACGTACGTCGTATACCGGTTCTTGTTCGTTTCGTCCATGTCGGAGTCCGACGCGCTGACTGTTCTCATTTCAGGAGCTGTTTCCATTCGCAACGAGTCAGTTCCGTACGGCATTTCAGCCCAAGCCATGGATAGTGATTCTTCACTAACCTTGACACCATCCACACCTTCCCATGTCGCGAACAGAAACCCGACGCTTTGGAAGAAGAGGCCCAGCCCATGCTTCCGTACGGAATTCAAGATCTTCGTGAACTCGGAGTACAGGATGCACATGATGTACTCCCCATCATCATTTCTCGTCGCTGTGCGGTGCTGACCGACAAGCATACGCCTTTGGTAACCGGCTTTGTCCGTTGCCACGAGCTCGAAACGATTCTGAGCTCTCTGAACGTGCGCTCGAGTGATGTAGAAGTCTTCACCTCCGGGCATGACCCCTGCCCAAGACGGTTTACGGATTCCGAGCAATGATCTCCTGTCATCGTCATCTGTCTTGAACATATCGAAGGTGTCCTTTTGCACATGCCGTACGGCTACGGTCATGCAAATTCGACGAAGTCTAGATGCTTCCGGACCAACACCTTCCGTGTGAGCTTTGCGGGCCATCCTCTCCTTCGACCACAGTGCCACTCGCAGGAAATCACGGAACTCACGTAACCCGAAGGATCTATTCGTGACGACGTCCATGACCTTTTGTACATGGCAGTACAGAATGCTTCTGGAGAGACAAACGCCGTCGAAAATGTCGGTGACGTTGGGGAACCTTTCCTGCATGAAGGTGTTGTACTCCTCGATCGGTCTCTTCTTCGATCTTTCCGGCGTACGCCTTCCCCGAACCGGTGCAGCACCTGACTTCATTGCAACCGCGGCATCCTTCACGCATTCCATTGTGTCCACTTGACCGGTCAGTTTCTGGTCCATCCTGTCGATTTTGTCCTCCAACGCAGTCATTCGTCGTACGACATTATTCAGCGTGGATTGCACAGTTGACAAGGTGGGACCGTTCCGAAATCGCGGTGGCGTTGCTGATGTATTCGCCCTTGCGCCTGGAGAATTCACGGGCACAGAGTCATGACGGTCGGTGGAAGGTGTCGTCGCCTGATTCCCAGAGCTCGCACCAGCACCATCACCAGGCACTTCAGGACGGGGACGAGGGTTGCTTGAAGAACGGACAGGAGAACCCGAACGGGATGAACGAAGTGGCTGCAGCTGAGGTTCACCTTGCGTGGGATTACCGTGAGCAAGTGGAGCAGGCTGCCTTGGAGGAGGAGCTGGAGAGCCCGAACGGGATGAAATAGCTGCTTCCACCGGACGTGCCGTTTGCGTCTGATTGTGCTGAGCGTCTGGACGTACGTCTTCGCTTTCCGTTCTCTCGGATACCAAGACGGAATGGGATGCTCCACGTCCGCGGGAAGAAGTCGGGGTCCTTAACGAAGTAGATCCACCGCGTCCGCGGCCTCTACGATTTCCTCCGGACGGACTCTTCGCGATGGTACGTTGAACAGAACCGGACGGCTTTCGAAGAGGTATCGTCCTCTTCTTTCCTTTCGATGGTGATGGCATGGTTGATTGATGAGGTACTTTTTTGAAGTGTGCCGGGAGAGAGTTGTGAAATGCGGTAGGCCGTACGGCTTCAATTCCACTCGCCGGCGGGTAATAAGTGGCGGTAATGGTGCCAGCATTTTGTTCTGATTTTCTACCAGTTTTCGGTCACGTCAGCACAAACGCGAAGGACACGTTCTTGAACGCAGCGCGTTCACCTCGACATCTGTACACGCGTCGCATAAACCCTACCGGCACGAACGAGGCTGCCAACCATCCACCCCCCTCCCCCCGCCTGTACAGCTTCCCTCCGTTCCCTTCCGTCCCCGTCGACCGCACCACCACAATCGTCATGCCGGGCCCCGTCCCCCATATCCTTGACGAAGTCGAAGTTCTGTACCACATGCCGGACGGCCGCAACGTGTGGTGGCCCGCGATCATCAAGACCCTGACTCTCATGCCGGATGATGCAGTACTGCGAGCGGTGGCACGCATCATGTATGTTCCGATGCCGAGGTACAAGTGGCCTGAGTCGTACGACAATGTTCACTTCCTGGACAACTATGAGTTACAACCTACCGAGAAGAAAGAGGCAATGGCAGGGAAGACAGTGTGGAGACACGCTCCGGTGAAAGGTGAAGATGGCGAAGTGTTTTCCGCAGCAAGTTCAAAGGTACAGATCCCGATCATGTTCCGTACGGATGAGAAAGATGAAATCATGCCTGCGAAAACGAGGAGTCGTGCGACGTGCGCGGTCGTCAAAGAGGAAAACGAAGATCAAGAGAGTAACTCGGTCGTACGACATCTACTGCGCAGTCACCATGACCTACTGAACAGGATGAGGTCGGTTGAGGAGGCAATGGCTGCTGCCTCGCAATGCTCGCACGCGCCGGAAGTCATGCGACAAGTTGACGGATTCAGACATCGCCTACTCGTTGATGTTACTAATGCGATCACACGACCTATACGAAAAACCCGTACGGGAAAGGGACAGCCTTCGTTCGACACAGTTCTGCAAAGGGTTCCAGTACGTGTGAAGGTCCCGGCCGACTTCGACCTCTTCAAACATATCGTACGACATATCCGTGATTACTTCGCACCACCTGAGCATGACACTACACGACATGTCTTCTTCCTGCCGTCTGCGTTGGAAGTTCTTCAATCTAACCGAAGCATGAGCAACGCGCAAGTAACGTTCCGGTCGGCGTGCGCCCTCTTCAGATGGTTGGGGTTATCGGACGATGTCGTACGACGGGATTACATCGTGAGACTACAGCTCTGGAAAACGGGTCACTCAATGCAAGTGGTCGGAGGATTGTCGTACGACTTTGATGAATCGCAACCTATGAACTTGTACGTCGGGCAAAGTTGCGCGGAGAAAGTGTCGAACAATTCAACGGCGAATGGAAGAAAGACCGATGTACTCCAGTTCGCTTGTTCCGTGTGGAATGAGGAGAGCAATGAACTGGTCAGTGGGCCAGGTCCTGCCGCAGTTCCGGTACCGGACTTGACATCTACTGGGAATGACGAAAGCCTATTCGCAATATCTTGGATAGCGGACGAACAGTACCGATCTGCGCCTGTATTGGGTTCCACGATTACGCCGTACGGCACAGTGCTTGGTACACTTCAATGTACTATACCCACAATAGGAATCCACGGATACAACCTTTGTAGGTCCATGAGGCGTCTACTTACTGCGTCCTCCCTCTCCAACTTCCTTAAAGATCATTAAAATTGAATAATGTTTGATGCTTAAGAATTGGTGCTTCGTTCCGTACTTTTCATTCGTTTCCGACATATTTGGTGGTACCGTACCACTAATATGAGTACTGTCTTGAAAACAAGTAGTACGCGTACCCAATGATGTACCGTAAATATTATCTTGGTTCTGTACCATCAAAATGTGCACGTACCTAAGATAAAATCACACAACACGTATTGCATTGAACCAATGGTTTCACATATACATTTTCTCGGTACGGTACCATCGTACTGTGCAGTGATCCACGATTATTTGCATAGATCCTTGGAACACCATTTCCCGTGGTAATTATACGAACATTCCATTGGTGCCGTGCATAAAATCCGCCACTTTCCGTAGTTCCCATGGACCATGAAAAGAGTTGGTACAGCATGGCTTTTCATTGGTACCATACCACTACTATCGTCTAATTATCCATTGGAATATAGTACCGCAATAAAACACGTTTCGTACCATTAAAACAGACAGATTATAAAAATTTTACCATGCAGTGGGTATATGTCCCGGTACAGAACGACTTGCTCCGAGGACGTGGACATGCTCCACGTGCCTCGTTCTATCACATTGCTTGCTTTTATGATACGTGAAAGTCCTGTATTTGCTCCACTTGTTCCTCTTTGCTGCATTGCGTTACGCGTAATGTACGTGGGAATCGACGTAAACTGCGGTCCAATTTAGGTGACGCTCGGCGGCGAGATGCAGCAAGTGTTTACACTGTACGTGTAACCTGTCGTGGTTCGCTTTATGCATACGGGCTGCGTGTGCCTCTTACTCCTTCTTGTGCTATACCATGTGTTATCAGTACTCGGACGCTTTCAACGCACTCACCGTACGACCATCCCTTTCACCCCACCACCCTCCCTTCAAGGCCATTCCCTCCTCTTCATTCTTGGACTTCCTTCTCAACCTCAATGACGGAAGGAATCGTGAACCACACCGACCACGTCCTGCACAGGTGCACAGTCTTCCAGTGCCCGTATCGGTCGAACAATCCCATGTCCGTCGCGGTCCATGAGACGAGCTGCATGTTCAGCAATCCTGTCCGTCCTCGTCATATCCCAGGATATCCTTCTCCAGGGCCCGTTACCCAGTCATCCCCAGGTCTTCCACTACATCCCAATTCAGACTATGACATCCAAGACGGATCTGAGGCACTACATCCCAATTCAGACTATGACATCCAAGACGGGTCTGAGGCACACAACCCACCCTTTTCCCATGCATCTGAACCTGCAGAACAAGAGCATTCAACTGTCATCCGCGAATTCTTGTTACTCATTTCAATTCACGAGCGCCTTGGCTCGTCTTTCATCGATAAGTTCTACAAGATATTACAGTCACCAGGGTTCAGTATTGAAGAGGTTCTGCGTGAAGCCGGTTCTTGTACTGAGTTGTTCAAGTATATTGAAGATACGGCGCACGCCAAGTTCAAGAAAGATGGCTTTGACGTCGTAGAGGTACGCAACGGATTTGGAGGAAAGCAACTCGTGTACACTCGGAATGCGGTTCATCTCCTCCAGCGGCAAGTTCTTCTATCCCGTACCACGGATCTCCATTTGGATCCTAATGACGCTCCTCATCGGAGCTCTGCGGTGACATCAGACTTGGGTAAAATGGCAGCGCCTGTTGTGCGGAGCTGTATCGAACGTGACATTGACTCCAATGTGTATTGGCGTGAATCCATTGCGAACGGAGAGCAGTCCTTCGTTGGATTCCTGCAGTGCTACACGGACAAAAGTGTTTCCTCAATGAAACCGACAGGAATCACATTTTACCCACTTCACGTTACTCTACTCAACATTTCGGACGACCTTCGTCGCAAGCTCATTGCAGGTGGTGATTCAATTCTTGCATTCCTCCCTGCTTCACGCGTAATTACTTACGACGGGCCCCGCACTATAGATACCGCTGATTTTCGCCGGGTTGTCCATGAGAGCACTCGGACAGAAAAATGGACATCCTACACAACGCAATATCAGCTGTCCTCGAACCTCTACGTTCAATTGCGAAACGAGGGTTCGCCTGCCAGGACAGCACTGGTCTTCTCCTCCATTGCCACCTATCATTCGGGAGTTACGTCTCTGATATTCCCGAGGCCAAGGATGTACTAGGAGTACGTCATACATCGAAAACAAAGAATCCATGCTTCCGATGCCATGTCTCTTGGAATGCATTGACTCAAAGCACAGGGTCCCGGAACCGATGAATTCGTCGAACACTCGATATTTTGAAGGATTACGGCAATCGCCTGTCTGATGCCACCACAGAAGAAAGGCGCAGACCTCTTCAAGCAAGGTTAAAGAGGGAGAGAGCGAAGGAGCTCCTTTCATCAGTTTCAGTTCATCCGAGACGGCCTGTGTTCCATGACTTCCCGTTCGTCGCCTTAGTGCCTGAACTTGTGATGGGCAGTCGTAGTTGGCGCTCGTAGGTCGCGCTGGCACAGGATGGGTACCAAGATGGTCCCCCCTCTTCCCTTGTGTCGGGAAGAGGTGCTC